>CALNHX010006425.1:0-89792 GCA_940337035.1 Agriotes lineatus | reverse complement strand
CACTAAAAACTTGACACTCGGTGATGGATACAGCCCAGAAGTTACAGCAATAACTGCAGAAAATGGAAAACCCTCCGACTCCATTAAAAACTTGACACCCGGTGGAAAGCGGCACCAAGACTTGTCGGCAGGGGATGCAGGAAAAGAAAACACCAAACACGTCGCACCTAGCGATGGATGGAGTCAAGAAGTTGCAGCAGGAACTGCAGCAATCGAGAAACCCTCCGAGTTCAATAAACAATTAACACCTAGTGGAGGGTGGCAACAAGACACAGCGGCAAGAATTGCAGTACACGAGCAACCCTCCGAGTTCACTAAAAATTTTGCAGCTAGTGGAGGGTGGCATCAAGAAATGGCATCAAGAGATGCAGCAAGCGAGCAAACCTCCGAGTTCGCTAAGCACTTAGCCCCTCGTAGAAGATGGAATCAAGAAGACGGCTTATTAAGGTCTGCGAGGGAATTTACCAAAAATACGCAATGTGGAATACCGATGCGGCATCTTCTAAAACAGCTAACCTCGGCAAGAGTGATATTAATTATCGTACTCACTCATATAATATCCGTCTCCAAAGGAAGAGGCAGCAGATGGACGTTGTCGGGATGTTCCAAACCAAGTGGTAACCTCTTCAACAACACGATAACACAAAAGCTCTTTTACAGAAATAACAAAGGTGCCAGTGTTGCAGCAGCCGAACCACTTCGAGGATTTACAAACCTCTCGGTCAGAGCTGCAACATCTGAAGGAAGTCGCATGGAGAGCCATCCGACATCGCTACTAACCATCCAGAAATCAGGAGGACATCAATTAAAACGTTCCATAGGCAGTATCATTCCATTACCAACTAACGAAGAATCGCAGGAACCAGAGCCGGAAGAGAAAATTTCGGCCAACAGCACCCACACACAATCATTCCCAGTACCAAAGAAAACTATCCCGTCCAAATGGAAAATGCTTCTACTCATATTTACTCTCCTTACCACAAATACATTGAGTAAGGCAGAATTCAACATACAAAAACCAGACAGCGGGTACTATGTAGAGCATATTGGACACGGGAAGATTGAACGAGGAACATTCAGGATCGAAATTCAGTTCGAGAGAGGGAAGATCGAAGAAGACTTCGAAACAGTTACCGACATGGTGGACAAATTCGACGACCTCTGCAACTCTGCGAAAGAACTTCCGAAGATACGTTATGCAAGACATTGGTGCATCATCTTCTGGAACAAAAAAGGCATATGGAATGGATTAAAACTGGCATGGAAGATATCATAACAAGACGAGAGAAACGAGGAGTGCTTGGGACTGTACTTACGTCAATTTTCGGAGTAAATGACGAAGTCTATCAAGATATTGATAGACTCGACAAAAATCAACAGGAATTAATAAAAATGGACAGTCAACAATCCAAATTCTTGCTGTCAGCACTTTCAAGATTTAATGAGACCGAAGAACGAATCGATCAGAAACTGGAACATTTCCAAGAGAAGCTGAACCAAGGAATCAGGGCAATCAACAACATGGACAAGTGGTATAAGGCAACCGACTCCAACCGATTAAATATCCACATCATCAGTGTCTATCAAGTTGCCACAAATGTTATTAGTGAACTGTGCAATTACCACACAAACATTTTGAACGTTCATTTCCAACAAGGTAATTTTTACGAGTTAATCACACCTGCCCAAATCAAGCAAATCCTCGCAAATGCAACCAGTAAACTCTCGCCAAACTTAGAAATTTTACCGACCCCAATCCTGAAGGTCGACATCGGACATGATGACATCTACATCAACGTCCAAGGATACTTCATCATAGTAGAAAAAACCGAATATACCTTAATCAAGGTGACACCAATTCCTCTCCGAATTAACAATGGGTCCTACTGGGTGATCGACGTACCAAAAGGGATCTTCAAGAGACAGATGAGGAATTCAAAGAAAATCTCCAAATTACTCCAAACACGTATATCTGCAGTTCAACAGTCGTGAAAGGAATTGAAAATAACCCAAATTGCATCATTCATGATATATATCATCGAACGGAAGTTAGTCAATGCAGCCTACGAAGACATCAGATCCAGTCCATTATTTGGAAACAACTACAAGCCAACCCAAATAGCTATCACTTGCAGTGGCAATAGGAAGAAATCACTGTCAACACTACAGGTGTAATTCAAATCTCGTCAGACTGCATCATCCAAACTACAAAGAATACGTTAACCCCCAGGCATAACAAGAAATTCAAGATCCTAGCAGGATATTCCAAGGCCGTCAGCATCAATTTTACCAACACAATAACACCCAACTCCTTTTCAGAAATTGCAGAGGAGCCAGCACTAAAACAGTCAGACCACTTCGAGGATCTACAAAATTCGCAGTTGGAATTCCAGCAGCACCTAAAGGACATTACTTGGAAAACCATCCGCCACCACTCCTATCTATCCAGCGGGATAACAAGCAGCCTATTGGGAAGGGCTATTCTAATAGGAGCCTTCTACTACATTTGTGACGTTAGCGCCGGCCGAAATTATTATTTACGATTCAAAATGCGTTCAAATTTGGTCGCCGCCAAAACTTCGTCACAATTCAAGGATAACATCGCAGAGCGCGAGTTTAGGCGAAGAAACGACCGAGGTGCGCGGGCTCACGGGCGTTCATCTTCCGACGCATTCCCGCCCCAATTCCAGCTTAGACGAAGGAGATGGGTAATGTATAAATAGACGTAGCACCCATTGGAAAAGGCACATTTTTGACTTTTAGTCCTAGAACCAATCTTTCCCAGAAATCCCCGAAAGATCAAAGTGGCCCATTGATTTTCAGTGCCTATTGATCTCCGTCGAGCCTATTCAGGAGTTATCTTATCTAAAATTCAGACGTGGATCATTGTTTATATATGCCTGTCTGGAATTTATATACGTTTACTCCTCGAAACCGGTGTGGTCTAAAACTCGTACGTGGTTCGTTGTACATATACGCCTGATAAGAGTCTTAGACCTCCTCGAAACCGCTTCCCGACAACATTCACGTAATTCATTTAGAAAGCATTTTTAAAACGTGGCCCTCCAGGTCCGTGCATAAGCTTGAACAAGAATTGCGAGGTTAAGAACCCGCAACGAAACTCCCGAAATTAACGTACTCGTAAAAATTCAAAGCTTCACTTACCTAGAGGAATCTCGTCCTGAAGATTTCCCGTGCTTTCTGCAGTGCCGCAATTCATAGTACATAATCTAAACCAAAAATTGTGTGAGGTTAGCTTCAAGCTAAAAGTAATTCATGTAGCTTAAAGGAGGGTTTAATCACCTTGAATAACGTAATTAGAAAACCCCTAGTTATCACTTAGACACCCCTGGAATTTCAGTAACAGCTTTAAACACAAATTTGGCTTAAAAGTTATTAGCTGACACACGATATGTAATTCCACCGTCTTTTCACTTATCATAAAAGGTTTTGCATTACACGAGGTTTCACGGGCACTGCAGAATAGCTTCGACGTAACGAGGTTACGTCTCACATCAAATTCATTCTCAACACCCCGAAATAAGGGCAAATCTAACTTTATTTCATGCCCCCGATAAAAATAAACAAACTTAACCTAGTTTCTGTTTCCAGTTTAGCCGAGTAGAGGACGCTCTCCTAACTACGAACTGCCTTCGTCCGGTAGCCGAGAAGATACGACCGGAGAAAACATCGTGGCTTGCCTAACCCAGTAGGCGTCAGCCTGCCCGTGATACATTGAAATTCAAATCTTTTATTTGAAAATACATGGAATATTTTAGTTATTGTTTTAAAATGTAAATAGGTATACAAAATAAATCGCTTTGATGTTATGTGTACTTTTCTATATACTTGAGAGAGTAAAGTGAACCCTGGCATCTGGTTATCCGAGAGTAAAAAGTTTATTAACATTGGTAATCATTCATAGTTCAAAATTAAAGAATTAATTAAGAAAGCCAGGTTATTACACATTCGGAAAAGGATCAACCGAAGGAAGCATCAATCCAAACAACGCCAGTCAGCCGTAGAAGAATATCCTCTAAAAACCTTTAATGTGGAAGAAACAATATAGTTTTTTTCCTTTTCTTCAGCCTAAAATTGGCAATATGTTTAAACTTGGTTTAAACACACATAAATTTTAATAACAAAATTTACGAAGCCAGTCAGAAGTTCTAAATGTAATTCTGATTTCATAAACAAACAGTTTTAACCTCCAGCTTTACTTCATAATTTTGCAAGTTTATACGTAATTTATATCTGTTTTAATCTTGAATTAAAACAGGCAAAATTCAGTTCCCATTTACGAAATCTTAAACGAATATTGTTTCGCCAACATTAAGTGAAAATGCAACTCGGCGACCTAGAAAGCCAAGTTCAACGCTCAGCCTGCAAACCCATGCGGAAATATAAAAGATTATCATGCTGAGTTGCGGTCTTTGCGGACCTTTAAACGCGTTCTATTACACTATTATGAACTTTGATATTGTTACTTCGTTAAGCATTTTCATTGTATATAAATACAGGTTTATTTTTATAATAAAACAATCGGCATTTAATGTTTGATTCATTCACTACGTCGCCACTCCTATACCAAGCCATAATACTGTCGAGATGTGAGGCTGCATCTCAGGAGTAGTCTTACTGTCGTCCCTTTAAGTGCCATTGACTAAGCTGGCTTAAAGCGTAAATGCAGTCTCATTTACGCGCTTAAAATTAGGGATAGAATCAGCGCAAAGTAACGGAATCCTGAACCAGCCTCTCAGGCAATTCTGTTCATTCCTTGTATACATCATAAAGGGAACGTCTGTACAAAATTTCAGCTTTCTAAGTCCAATAGTTTGGGCTGGGCGTTGATGAGTCAGTGAGTGAGTCAGGACTTTTAGAAATATATTAATGTATATAAGATCAGAGAATATGATATTTACATCAATCAACGTGTAATTCCAGTTTTTCCCAATTTAAAGCCTGTGCAATGTTTTCAAATTCTGTCTGCTCAAATTTCTCGTAACAAAATCTTCCCGTCCTGGTTGGTTCCTTGAAGACTCAATTTGCAGGTCAATCACTGCATGATCGCTAATCACAGGAAAATTCTTATGTACTTACTTCAGAGGCAGTAAAATCATTTGTTATTAGTATATGACCAATGAGCGTCGTTGATTTACTAGTAACGCGAGTTTCCTTGTAATTATTTGTTTAAAACATACAGACTATGTCAAGCTCTTTATCACTGTACTACTATGTTATCGCTCAACTTTTGTTTGAGAATACCAAAAAATCTCGGACGGAGCTATACAGGTCGGCAAACATACGTAATGTTG
Source organism: Agriotes lineatus (assembly GCA_940337035.1). NCBI lineage: Eukaryota > Metazoa > Arthropoda > Insecta > Coleoptera > Elateridae > Agriotes > Agriotes lineatus. The sequence continues at coordinate 84,477 of CALNHX010006425.1, read as the reverse complement.
CACTTGAAAACCACAGAGCAGGAAACAAGACAGCATTCGGAGCAAATGAGATGCATTTACTCCCGGTTCCTCACTTCGTCGAAGTACACTCAGTAAACCAAGTTTAAGAGCTAGAGTTGTATATTCGCTAAACGGGCTAACATAAAGCTTTTTTAGCTGCGATAATTTTTGTAGTCACAATCGATTAATTAATTGGTCTATTATGAAAATACCTGAAAACAGTGATATTGTGTCGGCTTAATATGCCAATAACTGTAATTGTCTAAGTTAAGACTTGCTTTTAGTAGGTCCGTGGAACACTATAAATGGGCTAATTTGGAATACCAATAACCTCCTTGTAACAATGTAACAGCATTATATTTGGAAAAATACAAATTTTATAACATCACTATTAGACCTTTGTTTACCACAGTAAATGGAAAAAAATGTGAAATTAGAAAGAAGTTACAGGAGCATCTATAAAAAAAGCGAAAATATTAAATAAACCACATGTTTACTTTAAAGTTTTTACTTCTTCTTCAGGTAAATCATTATAAATTACTAGTGAATCACCCGAGCTACGCGTCGGTGGGAAAGGGTGCTACATGTCACAATCAAAAACACATACAACCTTACCAATTATATATACAAAAATGTTTAAAGATGAAAATTGAAATTACACGATTTAATTGTTCTTTTAAATTTGACGTCGAAATCGACGCTGAAGAGTTTATTGTGAACGTACTACATCAGCTGTTTCAACCGATCGTAATTTAATTTTACTTTACTTTTTCGTACTTTTTTTAAAATAAAAACCGGCCTACGATCTAAGGCTAAAAATTAGCAAAATTTAGGGCTATCACACAATAATCGGTCCAGTACCTTCAGAAGAGATAGCGATAATACAAAGAAAGAGACCACCGATTTTACAGTATAGATTTACAAAGTTTGACAAAACAAAATTGTAAATATTCCAAGTTTTAAAATAATAATACAATAATAAAAATATGTAAAGGGGTTTGCACCGAACTTCCCTAGAGCGAATTACATCAATTTTCAAATAAAAAAAATGTATGCCGCTGGGGTTTGAAATCCGGCCCTCCCATGCGAATATGTGTGAGGGAAGTTTCCGTTTTGTTGCTAGAACTGACGCATTGGAATTCAACAAGTTTCTCCTGCGTTATAAAGATACTCTATTATTCTGTCCCATTTTTGATGTCCATTCTGTATTTGATAGGTCTCATTTTCGCCAATGATAAAACCTGAGCTATATGCGAATTATTACTTTTACTTTTTGTAAATAAAAGAAGTAGAAGTTGTGACACTAAATATGAAAAATCAAAGGCAACTAGGGATCAAAATATTTTAACGTTCCTAATAATACTGAAATAATAAAATGAACCACTCGGTAATTCAAATTAAATCAATTTGGAAATAAAACCAATTGAAAAGCGGGCCGAAAAATCGTCGTGGAAGGATGTTTCTTGGAATTGTTTTACTCTAGACACTTGCGTGGGACGTTCAAATAATTTTAAATATCAAAGGAAAATAGAGCTAAAAATATCGTAACGAGCCCAATAATATTGATACAATATCGCGAAACACTTGGTTAGCGAATTACATCAATTATTAATTTAAAAATATTACAGGCGGTGGGATTCGATGTACATCACCTGCGTATGCGATCGTAACTGCATCGATATGTTACACTAAGCTACGCAGCACCATTGGTACGAGTGCGACGATTGGTTCTATTTAAGAGAACGGTCTCATTGTTGAAACGTTTTGACTCATTTGCGACATTATCCTGTATCTATGTGCAAATTATTACTTCTATTTATTTAAAAGTTAACGCAAAAATAAAAAAAAAATTTAAGGTGTAGATATTTGTCTGAAGTTTTCTCGGTTTCATGCCAGGTAAACATATAATCTGCACGCAAAATATCGTCTTCTTCTAACAAATAATTTTTGATTTATACCGCCGACAGACAGACAGACAGACGGAATTGAGTAAACCTGTTTTTCGTCATCTAGGAACCCTGAAACGTGAAGATCTGAAAAAATCTTGGAAGGTGATTTTTTCGAGATTACAATACTTCCTTCGTTTTTTAGCTGTAGCCCGCGGCGCATGCCGCATAAAGTTTCGCGCGTTAGTTAGATATAGGTACTTTTTTGTGCCATTAAAAAAATGTTTTTCACACGTCTACTATAACAAATGCCACACCAAATACATACAATATACATATACAATTCACATTTAATTACATATATCTATTCCTAATTCAGTATGTAAAACATACTTAGAGCCAGTCATTGAAATTAAAGGTTAAAAATTCATTCATGTTGAAAAAGCGTTATTTATTAAAAATGTTTTTCGTTAACTTTAAACTTAGGCAGTGTTCCCTCATGTGGCCAGGCAGACAGTTAAAAAATACAGCCCCATAATAGATAAGATTATTGCGATCCGCATTCAGTCTGTAAAAAATTTGTCTAATTTTGACATTATTCTTAGTATTATAAGAATGGACATTTTTGTAGGTAGTAAAAAGATGCATGTTACCTTTAACATAGAGTAAACAGTAATAAATATAGATACACGGGAAAATAAAAATAAGCAATTCTATAAATTTTGCTTTTACATCACTTCTGTACGGCAAACCAGTAATGATTCTTACAGCTTTACGTTTAAAAACACGTGAAGAGCATGACGAGTGCTCCCAGCATATTACATATTACTGCATAACTCAGCAATGACTCAATTAGAGAATGGTAAGCCATTTTTACATAACCTATTGAAACAGCACTACATAGTTGTCTTATTACAAATAAGTTTTGGGCGATATTTTTCGATATATTATTATCGATATGCACATTCCACGAAAGCAATGGATCCATGCAGACCCAGGAATTTCATGCTATTAGGATCTGTAAAACCATTTATTTTTCTTTGAGAGAAGACCATGACCTGTGTTTTCTGCTGGTTTAGGTTTAGATTATTTGCAGTAAACCAAATTGATAAACCATTTTGTACTGCTTTTATCTCATTACGTAAAACGTTTAGATTAGACTTTGACTTTATTGCCGTAGTGTTATCTGCAAACAGCATCATGTCGGCTTCTGGTGATCCATTGTGCAGATCGTTGATGAAAATGAAAAATAACACGGGACCCAATATTGAGCCTTGCGGGACTCCCTGAAGGATATTTTCCACACTGGATTTGTGGTCATTACAGCATATGAATTGCTTTCGGTTATCTAGGTATAAACTAATCGTATTCAAGCTTTCCTGCTGGAAACCGTAATATCACAATTTATTGATTAACGTTGCATGACAAACACAATCAAAAGCCATTTGCAGATCGCACGCTAGAGCTACACAATATTCATTGCTTTCAAAAGCTTGAACAATTTGTTCAATTATACGACCAACTGCTAAAGAGGTAGATTTATTAACTCTAAACCTAAACTGGTTTCTAAAAGACAAATCATGATCTTCGAAGAAATCGTAAATTTGTTTTTTCAAGACAGATTCGAGTATTTTCGATAAAACCGGTAAAAGTGAAATTGTCCTGGAATTTGAAATCATATCTGAATTTCCGATTTTAGGAATAGGTATGATCTTAGTGATCTTCAATATATCTGAGAAAACACTTGAACGAATCGACTATTTGATCAAATTAGTTAATAGCGATATGACTACATCTAATATTGTTCTGAATAACCCAATATTCATGTCGTACATATTACGGCTGGTGCTGCTTCTCAGACTGTTAACTGTTTCTCTAATTTGTGCAATACTAACTTCTTTCAAATTAAATTTTAGTTTTATTTTGTAATGCCTATTTAAATATCTCGCGTGTGATATTACTGACTTGGGTAATGATTTTATTATATCACGAGGAGCATTAAGAAAATATTGATTTGTTTCTTCTGGCGTAAATTTAGATACAGTATGTTAGAACAATTTTAATAAAGTAGTTACTTTTGGTACTTTAGCCTCAAATCCTAATATTTTCCGAGTCACGTAGTAAAGAAATTCGTAATTTTGCAGTAATGTTATCAAAATTCATTTCTTTAAACCTTATTTCCGCACAGTGCAGTTCAAATATTATCGTTTCACCGTAGTTAAAGACTGCCGATTTAGGTTCATGTTGGCTTACGTTATAAATTCACCCTTTGTTCTCTTCTGTTCGTAAAGCAGTCTCAGGTTACCGATTTCTTAGTATTTAACATTGTTCTGCTATACCCAAGGCCCCTGCAAGTTTCGCAAGTGTTGTACCATATTTCGTCATGCCAAAATTTTCCGTAGCTTTCAATAGAAGTTTGCGTCAGCTTTGGTGATCCCGACATCTTCTGATTCGTTCTATCGTACGAGTGAAACAAGGATGTAGATCAGCCGCGGTTGTGCTTAGCGAGTTTCGCGCCTGTCAATCTTCGGGAGAAGCGTTACTTAGCGTGCAGCCCTCAAGCCGTTCGGGGGTGGCGCTTCGTCCGCGAGCCGGCTTCGCTTAGCCGAGCTCGCGTTAAGTCGAAATTTGTGTGTTGTGAAGAAGCTTTGTCGTTGTCATTTCGAGCTTTGTGCATAGTGGTTAAAGGTGAACGTTTAGCCGAGTTTTTCCGTATCGTTTGGAGCTGAGCACCTCCGCTAACACTTATTGTGGATTATATTTTGAGAACACTCACCCGTGTGCTAAACTTACCAAGTAGAACGAAGACCCGATCCCTTTACCGTCATCTGCTTGTTACCGGGGTCCGTTCTAGTCAACCCTCGTTTTGGTGGTGTTTTACCGCTCGCATTCGCTCGATTTTGGCCCCGTCCTGTGCTTTACAACAGTTTCCTGTCGTTTCCGTTCGTGGCACTGACTGAGATGCAACTCGCAGCTGAGGAAAACAACTTAATCCCGCACAACTATGATCCTATGAAGGTAAATTGTTAACTGCTAAATGTTTATAGTGAAGTGTTTTGTCAAAGTGTAGTTTGGGCCACTTGAGCCCTTTTGGTTTGATTTAAATCATAAAATGTCGAACAGTTCCGTCAAGTTTTATTGTCTTTATGTTTTTTTTGTGTATTAAGCTCACGTAACCGTTGCTGTACCATTTTTGAAGTGTTGGTTGCTAAATTTCGATACTGTAAAGTAGTTTCTGTGGTAGAACGTACCGTTCATAATGTTTGTAGATGTAACCATGTCATTTGTTGCCGTTTGATTATTCAAGTTTAGATTATAAATTGCGTCGTTAACCCCACTAACCTTTTTGCATATTTCCGGCCGTAAGATTTGATTATTGTAACTTTCATTGTCATTTGTTTCACATGCTATTTCATCAATAGAGTTTATTGTTATTTGTTTATATGCCTTTTTATTGGTGTGTTTGCATGCCATGTTGTGTCTATGTTTTGTACAGGAACCTAGTTGGTGCAAGTAAGTGTATTCTGATGCCGTTTAAGGTAGGTTTGATCCAGATGTGACGTCGCTACCTCAGGTTGTGCCAAGCAAAAAGTAGTAAGGTGATTTTACCCACTTCCATTTTCAAGTAATCTCACCGGTGTTGTTATCGTTGTTTCTCGATGTAGTCAAGAAAATGGTGGCGTACCTTATTTTAACATTTTTAACCCCGTTGTGCTAGAGCACAGCCCTAACTGTTAGATAGTAAAGAGTAAAGAACCTCGACCTTTCTTCACTGAGCATCCCATAGCCGGCGCGCATCGTTGCAGTACATCTCGTAACGAAAGTTAGGGCTGAGTTTTTAGCGATATTCCCGATTATGTCTTTTTAGTCATTTTGTAGATAACAGTTTTGGCTCTCAAGCGTATGAGTTATGCTTTGCACGCTTGGGGGGCTGATTGTTAACGCGGTTTTCGTCGTGTAACAAACTGGCTAATTGTTAGTGTCGTAATAACGTTTCCGTATTGTAACATATTGGCGCCTTGCAACGTGGAGCTTTGTTTTTGTCGATAACGCCCTTGTGGCATTGTTTTTGTCATTCAGAACCTTGTAGAATCGTTTTTGCAAATGTTTTTTCTTGTTTTTAACTTTCTGAAGTAAAAGAAGCATGTTGGCATACTTTTTCGTATAGTAATGGATCGTTGTAGTTTTTTTTTTGTCGTATTGATTATTTATGACGTCCACTTTAAATTCAGTGTTGTATTTTTATATATTTCATATAAATTTTCGAGTTTTGAAGAGATTTTTATATGTAGATAGGTCAGGATTGTGTTTTTTCTTGTTTTTCCTTGTCGTTTCATTTCCTTTTGTTTCTTTTCGTACCTTTTTGTATTTTGCGAAATGTCTTTTCTTGCTTTTAGTATGTTTTCATAAGTTTTTCATATGTTTTCGGTTGTTTTCTTTACGTAAGACGTGTTTTTTCTTTGTTTTCATTTGTTTTTCCGTGTCTTTTCTTGTTTTCTATATGTTATTTCGTGTGTTCTTGTCGTTAATTGCCTTTCGTTGTTTTCTTTTTGTGTTTTCCGAATCTTTTCGTGTTTAAAGGACTTGGAGTAGGAAAAAACATAGTCGTTTGTTTTCATGAAGCCTTATTAAAGTCATTGCGTACGTTTCTTTTAAGTCAAGTTTTCGTTTGTTGATAAAACAGTTTATTTTCGTAAGAACTTCTTCGATTTCGATCTTTTGATTGTCTTTTATTGTCGTTTCTTATCTTAACGATTTCAGAGTAGGAAAAAGTATAGCTAGTTCATACTGTCGTGTTGTTTAGTTGCAGTTTAGGTGGAATTTTTCAGGTTTTAGTTAAATTCAGTACCGATTTTCGTTCATTGAAGTTACCGAACTTTGTTTTTTTGAATTAGTTGTTGGGATTTCGATTCCTTTGTCGTTGATTTTGTTTAGCCTTCAGCTAATTTGAAATTTTATTGTGCCGTCCCGAACTTACGTTGAAAATTAGTAGAGTTTATCGATGTTGACGTTCCCGATTACCGATGTTGACTTTTGATTGTCGTTTGATGTTGTGCCACGTTGCTATTGTGTGGACAAGTTGGAAATCATTTTCGCTTTCATTATCGTCTATTGGTTTGTTGATAAGATGTGGTTTTGTGTTGGTGCGTTTGTGAGATTCGCGTATGCGGAATTTTTAAGGTCTCTCAAACCATCTACTTTGTCGGCTTTGCGTAGTTTCTTTCGAGTGCTTTTTATTTCGTTCTCCTTTTCATCGTGTATCGCCCAACTTTGTTTGCTGATTTCATCGCGTGTATCAACACCTGTCGAAGTGTCTTGTACACTTATTATCGCACCTTTTTCGTTTGTTGACGTAGTTGTTTACCGTGTTGAAGTAGATAGCGATTTAGTTTGCTTGTGGTCGTTTTATTTATTGACGATTTACCGTCCCCTACCGAATTCTTTTGATGACTTTAGGTTGTCATGTACCGTGTTCTTTGTGAACAATTTCGTTGAAAGCTTTTGAGCTTCGTGTGGCAGTACTGGCCAGGCTGTCGCATGTTGTTTCTTTAGTGAAGATTATCTTGACATTTGTGGAGACTTTGTTTTTCCGGATTTTCTTTTGGTGTTCGGTGTCGGAGTCGTTTTCGATCTCGCATTTAGCGGATTTTTAGTCGATTTGGCTCTCGGCATCGTCATCGATTGAGGATTTCGGTGGACTTAGTTTTCTTTTTAGTTTACCATCGATTATTGACAATTTATGACAGTTTCTGTCGCAACTTTTCGTCCTTTCTTTCTTTGTTGGTATTTCTGCTGTGGGACTTACACAATGCGCTGATCTCGTGACGCGCAGCGTGCCCTCTTCGGATAAACTATAGGTTAGATCATGGACTTCTTTTTTTTGTGTTTGTAACTTTTACAAATACTCCCTGTGTTCGATTGGCAGGTTGGACGGAAACTTATGCAGGCGTAAGACGTTTTCCGATTTTGACAATCCCGCATTTGTGACATTTTTCCCGAATTTGACTTTCTCGGATTAGACTTTTCGTAATTCAAGTTACGTTTAACCCTGTTGGGTTACAACCTTCTTCTCGTTGTTGTATCTTTACCTTTAATTTCTTCTGTCAGTTCTATCATCCGTGTCCCGGCGACAACTACCAAACCTTTTGTGTTTCTTTATTTTCCGCCTTCCGAAACCGTGCTGTTAGGCGATGGTCATGGACCCGGTGTTAAGGTCCAGTCGGTGTTTCGTGCCTATCGTCGCAGTACGTGCCATGTCTGTTTCGGGCATGGTCAGTTTTCGTAGTTTGGAGTGACAGTCGAGCCTGTTGGCAAGGCTGTCGATTTCTTTGTTGTTCGTTTTGGTGAGTGTTTTGTTTGGTTCCCCGAGGGGACCGAACCTTGGTCGGTTAGTGGACCCCTGGTGGAGTACCATTCCTTTTGGGACCTATTGTTTAATGTCGCCCGTCTTCCGTGGTCCAGGGAATGGATGCTAGGCTTTTGCGAACCGCCAGGTCCGACTCAAATTTACGTATTTTCTACCGACGTATTCGGTCTTTCGTCTTCCTCTTCTCGCTTCACACCTTTCGCACCCTATCTAGTAGCAAGAGCGCGTAATTCTTTCGGGGGTGCAACGTTGTTCCTATCGTATGTGTTAGTTGATGTTGGAGGTTGAACTTATTGTTCTGTATTCGTTTTTTGTATTGTTTCACGTTTGTCGTTTGGTTTTCTTTTCGGTTGGAACTTTTCTGTTGTGGGAATAATGCAATGCATGGATCACGTGAAGTGCAGCGCACCCTCTTCAGGGAATTCTTCCCGATATTGGAATCCTAAACAGTTGCTTTTCGCTTAGTTTTTTTTTGTTTTGATTTTTTTTTGGTCGGTCTGTTGGATCATTATCGACTCAAAATTGTTCCCTTTGTTTTGTTTAAGAGACTTCCAGGGAACTCTCTTTGTAGTAAGGGGAGTGTTAGAACAATTTTAATAAAGTAGTTACTTTTGGTACTTTAGCCTCAAATCCTATTATTTTCCGAGTCACGTAGTAAAGAAATTCGTAATTTTGCAGTAATGTTATCAAAATTCATTTCTTTAAACCTTATTTCCGCGCAGTGCAGTTCAAATATTATCGTTTCACCGTAGTTAAAGACTGCCGATTTAGGTTCATGTTGGCTTACGTTATAAATTCACCCTTTGTTCTCTTCTGTTCGTAAAGCAGTCTCAGGTTACCGATTTCTTAGTATTTAACATTGTTCTGCTATACCCAAGGCCCCTGCAAGTTTCGCAAGTGTTGTACCATATTTCGTCATGCTAAAATTTTCCGTAGCTTTCAATAGAAGTTTGCGTCAGCTTTGGTGATCCCGACATCTTCTGATTCGTTCTATCGTACGAGTGAAACAAGGATGTAAATCAGCCGCGGTTGTGCTTAGCGAGTTTCGCGCCTGTCAATCTTCGGGAGAAACGTTACTTAGCGTGCAGCCCTCAAGCCGTTCGGGGGTGGCGCTTCGTCCGCGAGCCGGCTTCGCTTAGCCGAGCTCGCGTTAAGTCGAAATTTGTGTGTTGTGAAGAAGCTTTGTCGTTGTCATTTCGAGCTTTGTGCATAGTGGTTAAAGGTGAACGTTTAGCCGAGTTTTTCCGTATCGTTTGGAGCTGAGCACCTCCGCTAACACTTATTGTGGATTATATTTTGAGAACACTCACCCGTGTGCTAAACTTACCAAGTAGAACGAAGACCCAATCCCTTTACCGTCATCTGCTTGTTACCGGGGTCCGTTCTAGTCAACCTTCGTTTTGGTGGTGTTTTACCGCTCGCATTCGCTCGATTTTGGCCCCGTCCTGTGCTTTACAACAGTTTCCTGTCGTTTCCGTTCGTGGCACTGACTGAGATGCAACTCGCAGCTGAGGAAAACAACTTAATCCCGCACAACTATGATCCTATGAAGGTAAATTGTTAACTGCTAAATGTTTATAGTGAAGTGTTTTGTCAAAGTGTAGTTTGGGCCACTTGAGCCCTTTTGGTTTGATTTAAATCATAAAATGTCGAACAGTTCCGTCAAGTTTTATTGTCTTTATGTTGTTTTTGTGTATTAAGCTCACGTAACCGTTGCTGTACCATTTTTGAAGTGTTGGTTGCTAAATTTCGATACTGTAAAGTAGTTTCTGTGGTAGAACGTACCGTTCATAATGTTTGTAGATGTAACCATGTCATTTGTTGCCGTTTGATTATTCAAGTTTAGATTATAAATTGCGTCGTTAACCCCACTAACCTTTTTGCATATTTCCGGCCGTAAGATTTGATTATTGTAACTTTCATTGTCATTTGTTTCACATGCTATTTCATCAATAGAGTTTATTGTTATTTGTTTATATGCCTTTTTATTGGTGTGTTTGCATGCCATGTTGTGTCTATGTTTTGTACAGGAACCTAGTTGGTGCAAGTAAGTGTATGCTGATGCCGTTTAAGGTAGGTTTGATCCAGATGTGCCGTCGCTACCTCAGGTTGTGCCAAGCAAAAAGTAGTAAGGTGATTTTACCCACTTCCATTTTCAAGTAATCTCACCGGTGTTGTTATCGTTGTTTCTCGATGTAGTCAAGAAAATGGTGGCGTACCTTATTTTAACATCTTTAACCCCGTTGTGCTAGAGCACAGCCCTAACTGTTAGATAGTAAAGAGTAAAGAACCTCGACCTTTCTTCACTGAGCATCCCATAGCCGGCGCGCATCGTTGCAGTACATCTCGTAACGAAAGTTAGGGCTGAGTTTTTAGCGATATTCCCGATTATGTCTTTTTAGTCATTTTGTAGATAACAGTTTTGGCTCTCAAGCGTATGAGTTATGCTTTGCACGCTTGGGGGGCTGATTGTTAACGCGGTTTTCGTCGTGTAACAAACTGGCTAATTGTTAGTGTCGTAATAACGTTTCCGTATTGTAACAAGTACTAACAGTTTTCTTCTGATCTCGAAATCTGTTGACAATTGCCCAAAAGGCTTTTGGAGTCTTGTCGTTAGTTTCGATATATTTAGCATATCAGTTCTGTTTAAAAATTTTGATTTTGTGTCTGTTATTGTTTCGAAAAACATTAACTGCAATTTTTAGCTGTTCACTAGGGCATACACCGAGCATACATTTCCCTCAGCAGAGAAAGACAACCATGCGCCTTTGACAGCTCTGCAGTAAACCAATTAAACCCGCCCGTCACATCGCGGCTATTCCGCCCAACAGGGAAACATCTGACCATGAAGTCGGCAAGAATTTCCAAAAACTGTCCAAACTTGTTATTAACACCAACATCACTCCTGTTCAAAAAACTCCAGTCCGCCTGAGCCAAACAATGATAAAGGGCGAACGTTCCTCTATTGGTCAGGGGTCTTTGTCTAACAACCGAAGCTGTTTTAGTGTTTATTTTAAAGTTAAATTGAATTAAAACTGCTTTGTGATCTGATAGATTTGGAATCAATACGCGAGTGTTAACGCTGCCCAAAAAATTTGTTATATTATTATCCAGGCAATTCTTACCACGTGTGGGATCAGAGATTCCGATCATTAAATGATAAGAATCAATTAGGTTTGAGAATCGTAAAGCTGTAGGATCACTGGTGTGAAACCAGACATTAAAATCTCCATTAATTACTAAATTAACTATGGAACTCAGAAACATTGTTCCTGCAGTCCATAAAAATTTCAAAACTGCCAGATGGCGGCCTATAAACGGTAATTACAACTGTATTTTTTTTAATCGCTTAACTACCGCCAGCTCGCAATGGCCCTCCGTAGAAATGGAACTTATACCCTCGCATTCAGTAGTTTCAACATCTGCCCGGCACATGATGAGACTACCACCTTTAGTCGTCTGCTTCCTAAAAAAAAATTGATATAATTTTATAACCATTAATAAGGTTTAAGGAGTTTCATTAACGGCTAAGTGATGTTCGGTTAAACAAATACCAGAGAATTTATCAGCATAGCTGTTAATGAAAATAATAAATCATCAATTTTATTACGAATTGACTGTACATTGTATGCAAAAACCGATATGGTATTCTTGTTACCGACAAATACTTGCTGTCTGCGCTGATCACCATTGTTTGCAATAAGATCTATAGCAGGGCCGCCTAGATAGGTGGGATTTGCTGCTTCGTTGTCAGAAAATATTTTGATGCTCCCCCTCTCATGTTGTCACTTTGCGCCAATCCAATTTTAAACGATTTATAAGTGTCATATTTGGGTTTAAGGGATTTGCAGTAGTGCACCGATTATCTTCTAGGAATTTTTTAACATCTTTATTGTTAACTGTAGATTACACTCGAGTTAGAAACAACGACCAATACCCGCTATACTTGCCTTTCCGTTTAGTCCAAGTACGAGGGACTTCTTCTGCTCACTTGCATTCGATGGCTGCTGCATGAAGTCGTTCAAATTTATCACATCGGTCATAAGTTGCCGCTTATTCACTTCTATAATAGCATTATTTACCTGCTCGTTGGTGATAACCTGATAACCGTCTTGTTGCTTGATTTTGCTGTTCGAATTGTTTGTCCATCTGCTGGTTTGACAGTATGAGATGCGCGCAGATCTTCCTGTCACGAATGCCACCCGAACTCGCACACTGCAGTGAATACGACCATAAACTATCTGCATTGCGAGTTCCACTTCGGAAATACACCACAATAATAAAAACGTCTTGATCGCGTGTAAAAGGCATAATTAATAATTACAAATCTGAAATAATTTATAGGTTATGTAATATCAGTCTTGGAACTCAAATCTCGACTTACCGAAACTTCTTCAATGGCACGCCTTCTAAGGGTGTGTTAAACATAGCGCTGGGCGAGTTCGGTAAGGCAGAAATAAATCCGGTTTATTATTAAATTAAATGTATTTGTGTTCGTAGTTGTGTACTTAGTTTTAAAAAACACAACCAATACGCATAATAAGTAATTGTTTCCTGTGATAATATCGACATTAAAAATAATGGAAAGTTTGTTTTAAAAAACCCGAAAATAGTAGCGGTCGAATGCAACTATGGTACTTTTACACGTTTAACAAGGTATGTAGTGTTCTGCATTATATGCACATATGGATATGATGTTATTTCAAAAATTACGATTATTGAGAATTATCGTCTACGTCAGTTTCTGACAATAAGGAAGACCTTGTTAAAAATATTCTAAAGCTAATCAAGTTTTGAAGTACTTTTACTCCGCCGGCATAAAATTAATCTCTTTTATGTCTAGACATAAAATTAACACATTTACCTTATCAATCAAGTCACATAAGTTGTCACTTTTATGATGTTTGAAAATAAAAGTGATAATTTGCACATAGCCGAGGCTTTATCGTTGACGAAAATGGGACCCAACAGATACAGGGAAAATATTGAGTTCTTTGACCTTAATAATGACACAGTCCAATCCCGGAAGTCGTTTGTACTTAATTGCAATGGCCGTGAAAGCCTCCGATATAATCTCAATAACCTCTACGGGGAGGATATGTCTCTTAAAGCCTCTACTTTTTCCAAACTTCGGCATAAGTCATCTAAACTCCTTTGCACTTTAGAGTTTCTTTCCCGTTGTCGTCACAACAAAATCATACCTTCTTTTTTAAGTCAAACATCACAGTCAACAGACTCTTCTCAAAAAATCATTCGTTGCGCTAGCCTTGCTTTACTTCGTGAACGCAGTCATCAGACGAGGTATAATAATAATAATAATAATAATAATAATAATGGTTTTCTCTGCTTAGTGCTACACTGCATAGCGCTACATCGCTTATAATTTTAGTACTCAACTCCACCACGCGTCAACGGACAAATGGCGCTCTGATAAAAATGGGTGTTATCTTGGCTTATGTGGAATTTACACAGGAAATCAGTAAAATGATTTTATTAAATATATAAACATGGAATACTCTCATACAATTAATTCAGTAATCTAAATAACTAGTACACTACTTTAAAACAAAATTCTTGTACGAAAAGGTAAGCAAAAGTGATTTAACACTAAAAATGTTTTTTCACATAAATGCTACATCCACATATGACCACATGCAAATCGCAAATGCAACAATGGTTGCCTGCTTTTACATAAACTAAAATTTTTTTTTGTATTTTGCATTTCAATTTTACTAGAATAAAATAAGAAAGGTGCTAAAGGTGATAATTAAAAATAGTTATATGGTACAGTGAATAAAGGGACATATTTTTCACTCTCATCATTAAATTGTTACTACTTCAATAGAATAGGATTTTCCAGCTACTCTCAGTTTGAGGTTGTAACTTACGCTACATTATCAAAGATAACATCAGATGACAAAAAGTAAACAAATTTAGACGTATTAGAATAGTTTTATTTTTAAATGTAAAAAGTACAAATAATAACAAAACAAATATTTCAAATGTAGACATACACTGTTAAAAAATTAATATAAAATTTAACCATTTGTAACTAATTAAGAAACAGAAAGACAGTAAACAATTGAATCAGTTGGAATAGTAAATTAAACATATAGTGTCCGCCAAAAAGTCGGCATATGGAAAAAAAAATTATTTTTCATTTTACAGGATTTTTGTAACAGTAATTCATTTACAGGGCTAGATTAGAGTTTCTTGAAGCCATTTAAATAGATATTAATTAGAATTGAAAAATATTTCTCCTAAAAAGCACGTTGCATAAAAAACGTAAAAATTATGCAAACATACTACTTTTCGGTAAACAATAAAAAATCTAAAGAAGTAATTAACATTTTATATTATTTTTTCCCACTATAAATTTTTAGTCTTCACAAAAAAATTTGAATTTTAATATTAAGTCTTGATATGTGAAATTTTGAAAAACTGAAAAATTAATTTTTAGCTAAAGTTAAAAAATATTAGGGGTTTTCTGGCCTTGAGATTGTTCAGTTCGCTAAAAATAACACGCCTTTAAAAAAAAATCTCATGGATATCTTACTTAGTTTCCGAAAAATAGCACTTCGGATTTTGACAGTTCTAAAGAAGTAAAAATCACTCGGTATATATGATAGGGGCTAAATAGGTTTTTAGACAAGCACAAATTATTACCGTAAGTTTTATGCCGACTTTTTGGCGGACACTGTATATGCAACTTCAATTACAAATTTTAAACTAATATAATTCTAATCATTGTATAATAAAACAAACTAGAATTGGGAAAAAATATGCACATAATTTCAAAATATACCCATACCATAGCTGCGCACATGAACATGATTTTAGAGGTACGATATGAGTTTTACATGATCTAGGTAACTGAGCCAGTGTATTCCTAAAATCATGATAAAAATCAACAAAGCAGTAGGTACCAATAATCGAACAGCGTGTGCAATGCGTTTTGTGGTATGAACAATTCCAAAGTGTTGCACGTGTTAAAAGACGGTTTAGACGTGACTTCGGTATCAGAACAGCACCTAAGTACGATGGTAACAGTCGTTTAAGGCATACGACAGCATTTGAATATCAGAAACACTGTAGTCTTCCTCAAACGACTGATACCATCGCATGTCATCGTATTTAGCTGCTTCTCTGACACCACACTCAATCAAAACTCGCACACGTTATACTTTGGAATAAATTGTTCATAGCACAAAATGCACTGCACATACTGCTGGATTGTATGTACCATTTTGTACACTCGTTTCATGATCTTGGGCAGAAAATTGGCTCACCTAACTAGATCATGTAGAACTCCTGTTTTGTGCATATGATGATGGCATTATCTCTGAATATCATACATACATTTTGAATTATCCCTAATCCAACTGATAACCCTGTATAATTAAGCTAGTACATAAAAATCTATAAATTACATTTTCTAGTAAACTATTAAGCGTGCATAGGCAGTAGCAGTTGATATGAGATGTTACATATTTCGTGTAAGAGCCAGCGACAAAATTTGTTAAGTCATTTCATCAAGAAAATATTCCATTGCTGATATTTGGTTGGGAAGTCTGTCTGGATTCCAGTGGTCGAAAGAGCTACGACAGGGGCGCAAAAGGGGTAGAGATAATTCCATATCTTATGGTCCTTGAGAAAAGTATCCCCAGTAAGTCATGTTTGGTTACGTGATACCGACCTGACAAAATGTCAGGTATATACTTGTAAATTAGGTTATAATTTTTGAGGTTTGACAAATATTTTTAGCTATACCGGTATTTGTCAAATGTAAAAAAGTATAACCTAATTTGAAAAGTAAACGTGACATGTCTGTGAGGTCATTTTCACATAACTAAACATGACCTACTGGGGATACCTTTCTCAAGGACCATAAGAAATTGAAATGTACTCTGTTCACTATGGTCCCGGATTGTTAAAAATGATGTTTTGTGGTAGCACTGTTGAATTTCGATTGGTTTTTTTTGTTACTACTAGGTTGGACAACGCAAAACCGTAATTTTGAAAAATTGGGTTTTTGTTACCTGGCAACTTTTATTTATTTTTGCTTAATTTCACTTCGAAAAATAACCTATAATTTATAGTTTTGACATTAGTAACTTAATTAATTGTTTCTAGTTACCCAGAGCTTGACTTAAAAGTATTAACCGTGATATACGGGATTTTTTAAATTGGATTTTGACATTGACAATCCGGGACTATAGTGGATCGAGTTTACCAAGAGATCAAATCAATTTATAATCAGCGTCGCCTGTGACATGTGTCATAAGTTTGGCAGTTTTGAAGTGTATTGTTGGTGGCACTGTCAGTGTATGTCAAATTCGAGATTAGGTTAGGTTTTGTGTCAGTCTGTGTTAAATAACAAACACAACCTAACCTGCTAACCTCAAATTGGACATACACCGACACTGCCACCAATAATATACTTCAGTACTGCCCAATATATAACACGAATTTCAGGCCACCCTAGCTGATCTCTTCTCTACCCCTTTGCACCACTGCTGCAGCCCTCCCCACCATCGAAAACCAGGCCAACATCCAAATCAATTATCAGCGATATTAAGAGAATATAATTGCAAGGAATATTTTCTTAATAAAATGACGCAACTATATTTGTAGCAGGCCCTCCGTCTAATTACTTAACAGTAAGCACTTACTACTACAACCACAGATGTGAATAATACAAAAGGCAGACATGCTATACACCAAAAATTTATGAGCAAAATTGCAGTTTCTAAATAGATAAATAAATATGCATCTTAAATGTAAGAGATTATGCTCAGGTTTAAGAGACTTTAGATTTGTTAGTTTTAAGGTATTTTTCGAATAAAGTACACTAAATGCGCATAAGTTTTTTGGTATGTTCTGCCAACGAAGACATTCTTATTTGCCTTAAGAACATTTTGTAGTGCTGCTTTAGAAGGTTTGTCTCCTTGTATTAGTAGGTGTTTAAAGTGCTTCCACAATTTAGCATCCTCTTGTTTTGACCAATGGCATCAATCTTTTCTGCAATCAGTGACACTGCAAGGACGCTTTTTCATTTGCATTCTAATTTCGGAGGCTGATGGACTTGGTGAAGAGTCACTCGTAATACCTGTCCTGAAGTTTTCACTCTCAGGGGTCTTCAAAATTGAACAACCACCGTCAAAATTCGAATCTGGAACATTTCAGAATATATATAAATTTTTTAAAAAACGCACAGTAGAAGTACAAAATTTACATGCAAGTGTAATCAATGTAAAGCAGTTACGAATTACTATGAAGAAAATATAACAATGCTTAAAATAAACTGCACACTGAAGATAGAGCTGAGCAATTATTGTAGAACAATTGAAGACAATGTGAAGACGGTGCAAAAAGGAGACAGCTCCACATTTTATACGTTTTAGGGTTTTTAATGACATTAGTAAAGTGAAAAAAATCGGTTGGATTGGTACAAAAAGGATGCAGCTCCGATGTTTTATACGAGGATAAGATAGAAAATATTCTTAAAACCCAATACTGATTTGGCCCAAAAAGGAGGCAGCTCCGGAGCTACCCCCTTTTTTGCACCGAAATAGTTCTGGTTTTTACCGCTTCGAGTACAAAAACTTGCAAGAAAGTATGTTTCACTAGAGTGTATGTGGTTCTACGAGAAGCTTAAGTGTGAGGGACAAGAACGGAATAATTAAAAGCTAAGTATATTAAATATTCCGGATGCTGATGCAAGTTTAACGTAATAGTGGTTATAACAATATATACTTTGTTACTTAACGACAATGGCTGTGGAACCCTCCGAAATCAATTATGTATATTTAATGAATAAATACAAATAGTTTTTTACCGACGTTTTTAGATGTTATTTTTTGTACTACCAAATATGGTTATCCGGAGCAAAAAAGAGGTAGCTCCAATTTCTTTTTCTGAAATATTATTTTGGTATGGGACAAAAAAAGTGTAATTTCCGGGAAATTGAAAGATATAAGACCAACTTCGATGTGAAAATGAAAAATATCTTCTAAATTCAGAATTTACTTTCACATTGCTCCCCTGAAAATTTTGTAAAAATGGAGCTGCCTCCTTTTTGCACAGGTGTATTCAATTATGGGGTGTGTACCTTTATCAACAACAATGGATGTTTTTCTTGTTGGAGTGTAACGCGTGGTCCATTGCCATGCATCAGGATGATATGGCGAGACAAAGTTGCACTTAACTTGCCGCAAAATAAACACTTATGGCTTTTTCGCTTGGTATCCTTGGCAGTCACTTCTTTTTGAGTAGTCTCATCTTTTTTTCTTTGGCAATAGCATTTGATGCAGGATCTGCAAATTAAATATAACGTTTTTGAACTCGTTAAGGCCCCTTTGAAATGTTTATTGAACTTATTAAGACCCCTTTCAACTAATTAAAGACTACAACGCAGACCCGATGTTTCATTAAAAAAAATCTTATTCTGAACAACAAAACACCCGCAAGATACAAAGTGATTCCACCTCAACAACAGAAACTCTAAAAATCGAGAAGATTAGTGAAAAGTAAGTGTGTATTGTTTGGCTTATGAATGTGTTTCAATACTTGATTTCTGAGTTGAACAGATACTGTGCAAAGACGATTTTGAATTCAGTTGGTCAATAATTATTAAGAATATCAAAAATGTATAAAATACACTTGATTTTATTTTAAGGAAACAAAGGAATGAAAAAAAGGCATATTTTTTTAAATCCATAGGTGAAAATTAGTATATTTTACAACAAGAGATGAAAGTGATGTTTTTTGGTGAGGTGAGAGTTTGCTTAAGCGTAGCGAGTTAGCAATCTCACCGAACCAAAAAAACCGCACGGCGTGAATACGATTGCGAGTGCTGTTTTGTGAGCGTTGTGAATAAATTCTGATTAAAAATGGATAATAGTACGAGGGATAATGGTTTTCTTCGAGTTAACCAAATGGCAGACATGGCATCCTGTCAAGTTGTAATAAATGCGGGATGTAAATAATTTATTTCTCTAGGAAAGTAAGTACATTGTTATGGAAACCGTAACAATTTTTGTAGATGTTTCCTACATCCCTTAAATCTGATAGTATAAGGATCACTTGCAAAGAAGGTAGTGAAAAATAGTAGGTATATTATGCTATTTTATTACTAGTGTATAAGGACGCCTTTAAAGCACGTGCGATGAGTTTAAGAGCACGACGCAAAGCAGAGTGCTTTTAACGTCGCTAGTGATGCTATTTTTTCTACGATCGAACAGCAATATAAAAACTTAGTTCGGTCACATTGTGTTAGATATTCTGGGTTATGTTGGCATTCAAACTTACGGCAAAGCGAAAACACGCCACCAATGGCAACGTGCAAAAAACACGTATTTCGGGCGCTAATATTAAGAGTGCTACAAACGTCGCTTTTGACACTAGAAACTGTGCAAAAAGTGGTCATTTTGACAGGATCGTAGAAAAAATATAATTTTAGAAAAACGACCGTTTCCTCCATATTTACGAGAAAGTAAATAATGCTTTACAAATATTTTTAGCAATTCATAAGTTTAAATGCCAATTCTTAGCAAATTCCTAAAAATAATTTGATGTTATGGATGCAAACTTTCAAAAATAAAAAAACATTAAAAAACCAAGCACCTCTAAAAAATAGTTCATAAAACCCACAACACTTTTCAATAATGTATCAAACTCTAGAGTTTCTGCATTTTAAATGGAAAGACCCGGTGTAGGTGTGCAAAATTACAACAATTAACACAATTTTTTTATCGGTTTAGTCAGACTTGTTTGAAATTTAAGCATTCAGGAATGACATACAGTACAGTTTGTGCCATTAGAAACTAAATATAATTTCAGCGACTTATCTAAATTTTAGACAGCAACCAATGATACACTTTAAAATGGTCTTTTTTCCATAATGTTTATTTCAATTACATATTTGCTTTGCTTTGAAACGTATATTGATTGATGTCAGTTGATATATAAATCATGCAACATTTCTAGTGCCACAGATTATCAAAAACAACCAAAAATCATAAAACTAGTTATACAACTTTAAACACTTACCAGTTGAATGGGATAACGTCATAACGATGTCTCAGAAGATGCATAATTACAGTCTGTCAATTTTACTAGGTAGTTGAACAATGTAGCATCCAAAATCATGATCATAGATTTCATTTCCAGTAAACTGACCAGGTGGCACGCATTTCAAAATTTTGAGAGAGTTAACTGCTGCTCATTTCTTGCAATGATCGGTGGTACTCCCCAAGTAGATGATGGCGCTGTTAAAATAAAATCTTAATTCAACATTTGCAAATCTCAATTGTATTATAATTATGGATTTAAAAGGTAACACAAAACTCAAAAAGAAAGTTTAAATATATGTATGCAACAAAGAATTAGTACAATAAAGAATTAACATTAAGCATGTCAAGGAATAGTTTAGAAAAATTATAATTTGATTTTATTAATTATTTATTTTAAACCTCCATACATGCTTGTAGTTATCGGTCAATGAATGAATGAATAAATAGAATAAATCAAATAAATTGAATGAATGAATAAATAAATAAATAAATACGAATAGAAATAAATAAACTTCAGAGACATATCAAAACTGTCGTTCTTGTTAGAAGTATATTTTCGTAATGGACATAAAACTGATGACGGCGTATGGGAATATTCTCAGCAAGAATGTTACAATTAATTTATAGAGCGTTTTCCGGCTGAAATAGAAATGCATTCTTCTAAAGCGATATATGAAATCATTCATCGACTACTCAGAAATTTTAGGCAAACAGGTAGTGTAGCAAGAAAACCGTGGTCTAGACATCCAATCCGAAGAACGCAAGAGGTTATTGATAATGCACAAAACATTATTGAGGCTAATCCTTCAACTTCAGTAAGAAGAGTAAGCCAACAAATTAATTTATCTTATGGAAATTGCCATAAGTACAATGTTAAAAAAAGAAGATTTAAAGCTTTTTCCTTATAAAATTCAGATGAATCACCAAATTTTCCTACGAGATTTTATTGCACGTCAAGTCTATTCTGAATGGTTTAGGAACAACTTAAACGATGATGATAACCCTGGACTAGGTCTGCAACGAGTAGTCGGTGCTCATGAATAATTAATCATAATTTATATCAGCAATTTGACATGTAAATCTCCAAAATAATGCTAATTTAGGAATTATTGTTAATACACTAATCAGTAGATACATCAACTCACAGCACAAGGAATGCATGAACAAAACAGACTGACTGGGATTCCCATACAATGTGATCGCAAATCAGCAGGTCAACAGCCACAACCGGATTAAGGGTGGGGGGGGGGGGGGGGAGCTAAGGGGGCTGCTGTCTAATTATTTAAATCCCTTTGTACCCGTTGCGTGTTTCGGAAATTTTAAAACCATTTGCATTTTAAATTTCTTAGAATTTTACCTGTTCAAAGGGGTTGGGGAATTCCCAAAATGCTCGCAAATGTAAGATGGTAGCATTCTAGCAATGTTAAAATCTTTTTTTGAAGTACGCAAGCAAGCGGAAGTTTTGAGTTGTAACATTTTCTTGATATACATGTTAAAACATTGCACTTTTTTCCTACATTGTATAAAAAACTATCCTACCTATAATAAAATATTAATTTAATAAAATAATAAAGCATGTTTGTAGAATATGCCCCTGACATGGGGAATGGGAATATTTAGCTCCGGGCCTCATATATCCTTAATCCGGCTCTGTCAACACCCAAACACCCTACAGATCAGCGTTGCCAGATTCTCAGTTGTAAATTATGGTAGCAACAATAGCAACGTCCAGGCGATATCTTTGAAAAATTTAAAATTTGTGTATGCTTTTGTTGAAGGCTGCCTTTTCGCTATCGTATCCTGATTAAACCACTATCACCTCCATTCTCACACTCAGTTACTGGACACCACATTATGTTTTAATATAACAAAAAATTGAAACTATAAACACAATTTCCGCTTTTCGCTTATCCATGTACAGTACGTCCTACGTACTGTGGTACTTATAATACGAGCTGAATTTAGGATGAACTAAACCCGATAAAGCACAACCCAAGGCACAAGACTATACATGTAAACATCCTGCATCCAGCATTCAGTAATAAAAACGATGACGAAACGACTTCAAGCTATTTCAAATTCCGAACCGTTATCAAATGATCCCTAATACCACGCATGACCTTCTTAACGCTACCTACCGTTTTAGGGGAACTCCCAGATCAAATGGCTGTGCTTGTTAATCAGCAGACGAATAATACCGCATAATTTAATTTTTCGAACTGGAGGTTGACATCTTGCTATAATTTTTACATTTTATATCTTTTTTTGGAAACAATATATCATATGGTATGAAACTGTATATTATGGTATATTTTAGCTAAATTATTTTTGATGGTACTATAAAGTTCGAAATTATGGTATAAATACCATAATAATAGTATGTCTCGCAACACTACTACAGATAGAAACTCTGAGATTCCCCTGATAACCACAGTTGTGCTAGCAATTTTATGTGCCCACTCGCTCGCTCACATTGTTGACCTTGTCCTTGTAAACGAGAACACTCTCTGAGAATATTCTTTCGCTTCCAATGCTGTACTACAAGAGAATTTTGTGCCTCCGAATATTCTCGAGAATATACTTCCATCACTATACAGAGTGTTTGTAGATCGCTAGATAGCCCATAACTTTGTTAATAATAGAGATATCGGTTAAACTTTCATTTTCAATGCCAGTAAACAACATACAAATTGTCGTCAACTAATTAAAACCATGGCCTCCTATTTTTACGTAGTGATACATGACTTTTGTTTTTTTAAATGGAACACCCCGTATATTTGTGAATATTCGAATTCAGCACTAAAAATGCTTTATGATAGCATATGCTTAAACTAAAATTTGTAGTCAATATTAAAAAAAAATAAAAAACATTTACCTAAAGTATGCCATGACTGGGGTAATAATGCGGCTGTCTAATGCGTGGTGCTCACCACATCACCACGTGTCATGAATTTGACACGTGACAGCCGGGTGTGAGAGCGAGGATACGGAAGCTCTAACCTTCCGCCTTGCAGGCCAAGCTCCTTTATGGGGTGTTAGTGCCTCACCATTATTATTATGCCATGACTGACTAAAGATCACTTACATTCGACTCAGAAATGCAAAATAAATTCCACTAGGCTCTAAAAGTTCATCCTGGTCGATTTATCGCACCAAACACTACAAAAACAATTGAAAGTCATGTTTTTTTTAATGGAAATATATCATTTTTATTATCTCTACAGCTACTTTTAAACAAAATAGCGAATATGGTACATTATTGGAAAGCTCTTTAATTATAGTTTTCAAATGGTTAATGAAACTCATAATGTTCCATTTAAACTACATAGTTTTCAATTGTTTTAGTACGGTTGGTGAGTTAGTTCGGCCATGAGAAACTTAGAACCAAGTGGAATTTGTTTTGCATATCTTATTCGATTGTAGGTGTCATGGCCTACTTTAGCTAAATTATAAAAAAAATTTTTTTTAAATAATGAGTTTCAAAATTTTAGTTTAAGTACGTCATCATGCAGTATTTTTAGCGCTGATTTCAAATATATAAAAATATACAGGGTATTTCGTTTAAAAAACCAGAACCATGTATAATTACGTAAAAACAGGAGGCCATGGTTTAAATTGGTTTACGACAATTTGTAGATTGTTTACTGGCATTGAAAATAAAAAAGTTTTTTCGATATCTCTATTATTAACGTAGTTATGGGCTGTCTAGCGATCTACAAACACCCTGTATAGAATATGAAAGTGTTACCTGTCTCCAGTACAATGAAAATGATAAAACAATCCCGACTTCCATGCATGCGATTTTTACATCATTTTTTTTTTGCAAAGTTTGTTTAGCATACAATTTCATACATGCAAATTACAAAGTTTTTCGTTTTAATTGTTTCTAGATAAGCAGCCAACACATTTTTTGGGTTACGTTTACGTTATGTGTTCTGAGCTTACGAATTTCCAAGTGTAGGGTTTGTAGGTTCATGATTTTGCACCTGTACTTCAAATACTTTCACCCATTTTCTAAATTTTGTTAGTGCAAAGTTTAGTTACAGTGGAGTAGGATAGTCCAGACCGTATTACAGAGAGATTGGAAAAGACGATTTGGAATGAGGAAACCACATAGGCGATATTATAATTAGTAGGTAATATTTAAAATATCATAAAATGTAAATATTATGCCCTAAGCCTTCATGGTATGTAGTAAAACGTTTACTTACAATAAAATTGCAACAATGAAATTTAGGTACAGTCGCGAAATTAAAAATCCGGGCGAGTCTTATAGAGGATTTTTGCAATGTTTGGGTAATGTAAATTGGGCTTTGTGTTTCTAGGTTAGCAATTGACAGTTAAACAATGACGCATGCTGTCATATACGAGTAATTATTTTGACTTTGACTAATTTCACCAGGTAACGTGATAAGTAAAGTAAAGTAAGATATACCTACACTGAATCATTTTAAGTGCCCGGATTTTGAATTCCGCGACTGTACATATTTAAACTTCTAGTGATTGTAGTTAAATATCCTGGGCTATTATACTTTTAAAAAGGCAATAGTGCCTAAAATGACAAGAGCCTGTTCATTTCGTTGTGGAAAAAAACAAAACCTTTCAAATCTGACAATTCTAAACTTACCACACTTAAATACTGTGAAGCATTCAGTTTTTTAGGGCAGTAGATGATAAAATTTCACCCGTTGAATGAAAAATTTGAAACTGACAATTTAGAATGGTCAGATTTGAAAGGTTTTGTTTTTTCCATAACGAAATGAACAGGCTCTATTAGTTTACAAGTATTGATATATTCAACTGTAAAAACGCATACAAACTTTACATCAGGTAAAACGTTGTATACCTACTACTATTATTTGACTAACATTGTAAACCAGGAGTTTTATTAAATAAAATCAAGAATTGCACTTACTTGTTGTAACTACGCACTTTGTTGTCTTTATGTATTCGCAGCACCACGCAAAACACAAAACTGTCGAAGGCGTTCAGTTCGACTTCGAAGGTTAAGTACACGTTTAACATATCCCTTACCTAGCAACTACGTGCTCCTGCCAAAAACACGACTGGAACAAAAGATTACGTTATTTTTAAAGCAAACGTCTACACAGTTCGTTTTATCATTTCCCTCCAATTTTCGACCGGAACTTTGAGCAAGCATTGCTGTCGGATTTTGCATCACAAATTGACCAAAAAAGTTCATATACACATAGGTTCCATTCCCAATCCTTACGGAGAAATTAGAGGAGCAATTAAAATTAGGTTTTTGCCATTTTACTGTAAATTGGGAAAGGATCTTCGAATGAAAATTAGCAAATCTTTGTTACCAATAGAAGACCTATATTATGAAATGGTTTTACCTTTTACATGTTTACGTATGGTTTTACGAGACTAAATATAGCAACCCGCACAATGTCTTTATTGTACAAGGTGGCTCACAAAAATGTGTCGTACCCAACTTACTCTTTCTTAAATAGAATATAGGTAGTTAGGTATAATAAAGTATGATCAAAAATTATTTTCATCTAGTATGGCTATATTGGCTATGGAATATGAAGTTCCTAATTTATGAATGCAACTACCTACGTGTATACTTAAATGTCAAACTTGACATTTTATTTAAGTGGCTTAAATTCATAAATTAGGATCTATTCCATGGCCATACAAGATGAAAATCATTTTTGATCATGCTATATAAAGTTGTATGGGTCTCAAATTAATGGTTTTGGAGATAATAGCGATTTTATTCAAAAATACTCAACGTTGTCATAAAGTATGTTTTTGTGAATTGCCTTACGAGTGAGAAATAGTGCATCTGAGCATTAATGCTACACAGAGTGCTCACAATTTGCAAATTCGATCATTTTGAATTTTAGACGGAACACCCTATTTATCTTAAATTTTGAAAACCTGTTCTAATGAGTTTTCTTCTGATATCTTATTTCCTATCGCTGAATTCTACCATTTATTATATTATTGGCGAGTTAAAACAGAAAAAAATAGTTTTGCCTCTTTTAAGTTGCTTTATTTAAAAGCATAATAAATAACGGCTTTAAAATGTCAATTTAAACTCCTAAATTCTATAAACACAAAAAATTAGGTTTGAAGATAAAAATCTAACCATTATTGACCAAAGAGATAAAAGTCACGAAAAAAAGGAGAAAGACGGAAGTAAATTACATGTACTCTCTAGAGGGCTGTGGATGTTTTAAAAATTTAATTTATGTTGGCAGTGATGTGAAAATGTACTTAATGATATAACATATACAGTTTTGACTGAATTAATGAAGCCTCAAGTTTCACAATATCATAGAGAGGACGAATTTTATTCGCAAGATGCGATTCTTTTTGAAAAAATTATTTTGGTTGATTTTTACATGACTGAGGAGCACGTAGTATTTTATATAGGTATGTAGCTATACTAGATAAGACACTCGTTTCAAATTGTACAGGCCAGATGTACGTGGAGAGTAGCAGGAGAGGCCCCATGTCCAGTTTATGTCCCGTTCGATCGATATGCCCATAAAATTCGAGTTGAACTGCATTAACCCTCCAGTTACGGGTGGTTTGAGAATCACACCTTTTGACGGGCTGGGTCTTACTGCCCCCAATTTTGACATAATCTCTTTTGCTTAAAATCCACTATTATGTTTGGTGTTTTGAATTCATTTGTTAAGCTAGTCCATTTTGCACTACTGAAAAGAAACAAATTATCCAAAAGAAGATCGACATACAAGTATCATCTTCTATCTATATCTATAAAAATAAATGTTGATTTTGTTTGTACCGTATGCGTTCTTATGCCATTCATCCGATTGCGATGAAACTTTGGCGAGTTATTGTGCACATACCGGAGAAGGTTTCTGAATTAGGACAACCATTGTTTTCGGTGTAGGAGTACAGAATTGAATTGTTGCCCGGGCTCTTTTCTGGCTTTGGACCCGAAAATCCGCACACGAGATTTTCTCGACGGAATGTCTGGCGCTTGATGCTAGTTAGAAACCGGCTCACGTCGATTTTTTCGAAATCCCTTCGAGCGATCGAACACAATTTGGAAAAAACAAAACTCTGACGTCACGGAACAAATATGACCGACCTACCGCTCCAGCAGCAGGCGGGTAGAGCGCATGCTCCATTTTTTCTAGTACAAACGATTGAAGTTTTCATGTCACGACAAAATGTTATAAAGAAAAGTTGCTGCAAATAGTGCCCTTATGGCACAAAAAAATTGCCATCGCTTAATTTCGATTTTGAAAAAAAAAATCGTGTCTACCCACTACCTACGGGCAAGTCCGGTGGGTGAATATATCAGTTTTGTGGAAATATCTACCCGTTTCTACGGGTAGATATGTCCAGCAAACTGATATATTCACCCGCCGGACTTGCCCGTAGGTAGTGGGTAGACACGATTTTTTTTTTCAAAAGCGGAATTAAGCGATGGCAATTTTTTTGTGCCATAAGGGCACTATTTGCAGCAACTTTTCTTTATAACATTTTGCCGTGAGAAAACAACTTCAATCTTTTACGCTAAAAAAAACGTAGGTGCATTAGATAGTAGCATGCTCCATTTTTTCTGGCACAAGAGACCGAAGTTTTTTTTTCACGACAAAATGTTATAAAGAAAAGTTGCTGCAAATAGTGCCCTTATGGCACAAAAAAATTGCCATCGCTTAATTTCGATTTTGAGAAAAAAAATCGTGTCTACCCACTACCTACGGGCAAGTCCGGTGGATGAATATATCAGTTTTGTGGAAATATCTACCCGTTTCTACGGGTAGATATGTCCAGCAAACTGATATATTCACCCGCCGAACTAAAACCCAAACCGGTGGGTGAATAGATCAGTTTTACGGAATTATCTACCCGTACGATGTGGTTAGACGAGATTTTTTAGTACGGGTAGATATGTCCAGAAAACTGATATATTCACCCGCCGCACTAAAACCCAACCCGGTGGGTGAATATATCAGTTTTGCGGAAATATCTACCCGTTTGTACGGGTAGATATGTCCAGCAAACTGATATATTCACCCACCGAACTAAAACCCAAACCGGTGGGTGAATAGATCAGTTTTACGGAATTATCTACCCGTACGATGTGGTTAGACGAGATTTTTTAGTACGGGTAGATATGTCCAGAAAACTGATATATTCACCCGCCGCACTAAAACCCAACCCGGTGGGTGAATATATCAGTTTTGCGGAAATATCTACCCGTTTGTACGGGTAGATATGTCCAGCAAACTGATATATTCACCCGCCGAACTAAAACCCAAACCGGTGGGTGAATAGATCAGTTTTACGGAATTATCTACCCGTACGATGTGGTTAGACGAGATTTTTTAGTACGGGTAGATATGTCCAGAAAACTGATATATTCACCCGCCGCACTAAAACCCAACCCGGTGGGTGAATATATCAGTTTTGCGGAAATATCTACCCGTTTGTACGGGTAGATATGTCCAGCAAACTGATATATTCACCCACCGAACTAAAACCCAAACCGGTGGGTGAATAGATCAGTTTTACGGAATTATCTACCCGTACGATGTGGTTAGACGAGATTTTTTAGTACGGGTAGATATGTCCAGAAAACTGATATATTCACCCGCCGCACTAAAACCCAACCCGGTGGGTGAATATATCAGTTTTGCGGAAATATCTACCCGTTTGTACGGGTAGATATGTCCAGCAAACTGATATATTCACCCGCCGAACTAAAACCCAAACCGGTGGGTGAATAGATCAGTTTTACGGAATTATCTACCCGTACGATGTGGTTAGACGAGATTTTTTAGTACGGGTAGATATGTCCAGAAAACTGATATATTCACCCGCCGCACTAAAACCCAACCCGGTGGGTGAATATATCAGTTTTGCGGAAATATCTACCCGTTTGTACGGGTAGATATGTCCAGCAAACTGATATATTCACCCACCGAACTAAAACCCAAACCGGTGGGTGAATAGATCAGTTTTACGGAATTATCTACCCGTACGATGTGGTTAGACGAGATTTTTTAGTACGGGTAGATAT
This sequence comes from Agriotes lineatus, assembly GCA_940337035.1. NCBI lineage: Eukaryota > Metazoa > Arthropoda > Insecta > Coleoptera > Elateridae > Agriotes > Agriotes lineatus. Next base: position 55,113 of record CALNHX010006425.1, on the reverse strand, counting down.
GTCCAGAAAACTGATATATTCACCCGCCGCACTAAAACCCAACCCGGTGGGTGAATATATCAGTTTTGCGGAAATATCTACCCGTTTGTACGGGTAGATATGTCCAGCAAACTGATATATTCACCCGCCGAACTAAAACCCAAACCGGTGGGTGAATAGATCAGTTTTACGGAATTATCTACCCGTACGATGTGGTTAGACGAGATTTTTTAGTACGGGTAGATATGTCCAGAAAACTGATATATTCACCCGCCGCACTAAAACCCAACCCGGTGGGTGAATATATCAGTTTTGCGGAAATATCTACCCGTTTGTACGGGTAGATATGTCCAGCAAACTGATATATTCACCCGCCGAACTAAAACCCAAACCGGTGGGTGAATAGATCAGTTTTACGGAATTATCTACCCGTACGATGTGGTTAGACGAGATTTTTTAGTACGGGTAAATATGTCCAGCAAACTGATATATTCACCCGCCGGACTTGCCCGTAGGTAGTGGGTAGACACGATTTTTTTTTTCAAAATCGAAATTAAGCGATGGCACTTTTTTGTGCCATAAGGGCACTATTTGCAGCAATTTTTCTTTATAACATTTTGCCGTGAAAAAACAACTTCAATCTTGTTTATTTGATGGAAGGCCACTAGATACATTTTAACTTTCTTCAAATGGTAACTGATATCAGCTTCGTGTCATGTCTCCATGGATAATTAATTCTTTTATTTCATTATGGCTGAAAATAAAATAATAATTCTTCGTAAATAATCTGAAGTTTCAACACAAAAATTACTGTAACAGGAAAACGACTCATTTTTACTTCCTTTTACAATAAAGGAAGTATTGGATTCACCCCAAAAATTCGAAATTGAGTTCTCACCAGATCTTCACGTTTTAGAGTCCCCTGATCCCAAAAAACATATTTTTTTCATTGGTCTGTCTGTCTGTCTGTGTGTCTGGCTGTGAATATCTCAAAAACGAAAAGAGGTATGGCGTTGAAACTTCATTTATAAGTTTTGTGTAATATGTAGATGAGACAGCAAGCTTTTGAAGGAAATCGCATAACCGGAAGTAGGTGTTTACTTTTGTGATTTTTCAGTTTTTTCTATTTTTTCAAAAGCGGCTTTAACGATTTTTTTCAAACTTTGCATTTTTTTTACTTTTTTAATGTGTATTGATGTGAGATAGGTGATTTTCCAGTTGAATACTTCTAAAGTGGATTTCTTTTGTTTTCTTTTCTATTTTTTTATTAACTCCTATTTTAAATAGAACACCCGGTATATTATTACATTTTTGAACCGTTTTTGTAGAATTTGTAATTTTTGAAAATTTTTGACTAATTATAAGATCACTGTAAAAGAAAGTTGTGGGAGTGTATCACACCAGATTTTTGGACATATGTTTATTCAACTTTTATCATCATTTTGATGACTAGAATACGCTCCTGAAGTAGCGGCCCACATTTATGTTACACCCTCTATATAAATGAATGTTTCTTTGTCCCGCATGCATTCCAATACCATTCATCCGATTGCGACGAAACTTTGGTGAGTTGTTGTGAGCACACCCCCGAAGGCTTATGAACAACCATTTTACAACAGGTGGCGCTGGGGTCGAGATATTTCGATAATTTGTATTTATGGTCAGATTTAGCTCATATTCGGAATATATGTTGGTTACGTAGAAAGATATCTTTATACAAGAAATAAACCCGGTAGGTGGCGCTGAAGTCAAGATATTTACGAAAATGTGTATTTATGGTCCGATTTAGCTCATATTCGGAAGATATGTTGGCTACGTAGAAATAAATGTTTTTACAAAAAATGGACCCGATAGGTGGCTCTAGAGTCAAGATATTTACGAAAATGTGTATTTATAGTGCGATTTAGCTGATATTCGGAATATATGTTGGCTACGTAGAAATAAATGTTTTTACAAAAAATGGACCCGATAGGTGGCGCTACAGTCAAGATATTTACGAAAATGTGTATTTATAGTGCGATTTAGCTGATATTCAGAATATACGTTGGTTACGTAGAAAGAAATGATTATGCAAAAAACGAACCCGGTAGGTGGCGCTGAAGTCAAGATATTTACGAAAATGTGTATTTATGGTCCGATTTAGCTCATATTCGGAATATATGTTGGCTACGTAGAAATAAATGTTTTTACAAAAAATGGACCCGATAGGTGGCGCTAGGGTCAAGATATTTACGAAAATGTGTATTTATAGTGCGATTTAGCTGATATTCAGAATATACGTTGGTTATGTAGAAAGAAATGATTATGCAAAAAACGAACCCGGTAGGTGGCGCTGGAGTCAAGATATTAACGAAAATGTGTATGTATGGTGCGATTTAACGTACTTATATTCAGAAGATGTGTGTACAAAAACAAATTATTTTTGGGCAGAACAATGTTTGCCGGGTCAGCTAGTATATTACATAAAATGTTAGGTTTTTAATAGTGTTTACACAAATCGTTACGATTTTCCAAAAGTCGGAAAATACAATAGTAAATAAAATGTGATGTGATAGTAGGGGTCTTTAACCTTAAATTATTATATCTAAAGCATCGTTAATGTCCAAAATTTCAAGAATCTCATAATGTTGAATAATTATGTTATAAAAAATAATATAAGCGTAGAGGTCACTCGAGTGACCCCTGAATCCTAAACTCTTATAGACTATGTATTGGTTGAACACAAAAAGTGTAAATTGTTTAGAAATAAAATTAGAGCCAAACGCACTGTCTGATCATAACAGGCTTGTTTTTAATATAATGGACAGGGTTAGATTGTACAAACAAAAAGTTACAAATGACATGAAATGTGTAATGTAAATCATGTAAAGGCTAGAGAACTATTTAGTCAGAGTAAATAATAGTATATAGTCTCTTCAAAAGCTAACAGATACCGTTAACATCTGTAAATCCCAAGCAGAGTACATAAAAGTTGTAATATGTCGTTAGAATAATATGTGGGTCAATAGCGAAATATTACAATTAATCAAGCAAAAGGACAGGCTGATAAAAACATTCAAAAAATAGGGACAATACTGTAATTTAGTGAATATAAAACCTTGAAAAATGGAATATCAAATAAAATAAAGTCGCTTAAAAATCAGAGTGCGGGACTTTAGTGAAAAGATAAGGTTAAAGGACAAATATAGAGACACGTTTACAGTACAGGTATTGCTAAAACAATTTTTTGGAATACCTGCACGGACAGTTGATCATTATTAACAACATTTTGTTAGAGTAAGTCGAACTTACGATTCATTTACTAATTTCCACGGTTACTGGCCATAATATTTACTTACAGTCCACCTTCAACTGTAAGTGACTATTAAGTACCAACATTTTCAGTATTGAATCGGTGATTGTTGCAACGAACTAACTCCAGAAAAGTTAGTTTTTGGCAAACTACAAAAGTTTGTCTCACAACCCTGTTGAAAATTGTTATGAAAATCTAGTTTGCCTGGTACAATGTTGTTAAGTCAAGGATCAGCTAAAACTTAGAATTGGTTTAGTTAGGGCCATAATAAGTTCAAAATTTGAAAAAAAGGCGATGGAGTTAGTTCCCTTTAATACCAAATTAAAACTGTTTGAAACAGTTTTGAAAATTACAAAACTCATGGTATCATACATTTTAGTTATTTTCTTCAGTGTTGGTAGTATGCCATTTTAGGTTCTTAGTTCCTTTTCCCACCAACTCGATTTAAATTCCTAGACCAGGTAACATCAAATCGGAGTTAGTTCCTTTTATCACCATTCGATCCACTGGGTTTGAAAATATACCAATACTTATAAATCTCAAGATGTCGAGATTATGGAGTTAGTTCCTTTTAATAGTCACCGATTCAATTGTTTATCTATTACGCCTTGGTTGATTCAGTTTTAAGCTAATTCCTTAATTTCTTAAAATATAAAACGAAATTTTGACAGGTCGTTGTGAATAATTCAATTTTAACTCATTATTTACTACGTGTGTTTGATTTTCACAGGTATTACAAAAAAATAATGTACTAATCGCGAACTGTAAGTAACTTTTCTAGTCTTGACCTCAAAAGTGTCACTTGCAGTTCATGGTACGTAATATACTATTTCCGCTCCTTGTTTTGGTTAAACAATTAAGATTGCCAAATACTGTCTTCGTACACGTACCACGTTAAAATCTCGATTCCCCCAGTCTCGGATCTTATTGTAGAAGTATTGTTTTCCAGATAATTTTAGTTCACTTCTCTCATTTCTACTGGATCAGATTACGTTGAACTGAATTTATGTGAGATACATTAACTACAAGATTCTTGTGGCGACTCGCCGCTCGCGTAATAGAGCGGCATTCAGACGACCTACCTGCTACTCATTTGCGATATTAAACATATTTCATCTGCCCTGCTATTATTGGGCACAAAACACTTCAATGCGAGAAAAAAAATCCGCCCTTTGTTTTCGTTAAACAATTAGGATTGCCAAATATTGCCTTAGTAGTTCTATAATGATCTGATTGACACGTACCACGTTACAATAAAAAGGTTGAAAAATAGAATTAACAACAACAATAAAATCAATACTTTAGAAATAAATGGACAGCGTGTAGAACTGAATAAAAAAACTGTGACGTTTCATAATCAGTTAAGTGAAAAAAAAGGTAAAAGGACACATATAGTGACACTTATAGTAGGTAACGGAGAGGTCAGTGATCAGTTAGGTACAGTAAATCAGCTGAGTAGGCACTTCTCAAGCGTAGGGAAAAATATTATACAAAATATAGATGCTACAATAGGTAACTTAAACAGAAATGAGCGCGAAAACCTTAGCTTTAGAGAAATTTCATGTGATAAATCTATATTTGTAACTGCCTCTGATGAACAAGAAATTAGTAGTACATATTATAAATAAATCTAGAAAAACATCTGCCCCAGGTGTCAGTTTGTGATATACTAAATATTAAGACTGTCTTGACAAATTTAGTCAACAAATGCTTTAAGCGTGGTATTTTTTCAAATCAACTGAAAATTTATAGAATTTGTCCTATATTTAAATATGGTTCTAATAATTATCTACCAATAAGTGTAACTACAATATTTTCAATAATGCTAGAAACTGTGGATCAAAAACCGGATGACTTCCGTTATTGATATATATGTACCTCTTGTCTTTCAGTATGGCTTTATTGAACATAGTGGCACTCAAAGTGCAACTATCGACCTTGTGAATAATATATCAACTGAACTAGATTTAGGAAAGATAGTCATACCTATATTTGTAGACCTACAAAAAACATTAGTTTTGATATTTTACTTGATAAGTTAGAGAGAATGGGATTCATATAGTACATTTTTTTTCTATAATAATTTTCAAGGTCAACTTTCTAGGGGATAAGTTGCATTCCTGCAGGGTCCCTAGTTTTAATAATGTTGGCACATAGGTTTTTAGTTCTTTTCTTCCACTAAAAAAAATTATTGTAATTTTGACAGATATGTCATAATTTAATATCGCTTGCTTCATTTTTGCGTTTAAAATATTTCTTGGTTTTCTTATTTTATCCGATTTTATTGATGATGATGATGATTCCATGTTAAAAAAAGAAATTTCTCAAGAGTTCAAATTAAGAAACTTTGACAGTCAAAATTGACACATAACCATAATTTTGAAAAAGTTCTACCAACGCGAGGTATAAAAATTTACTAGCGTTTTAGTCACATATCTACCAACATTGTAACACTTTGACAGTTATTATAGAAAAAAAACGTACTTTAGGTAAGATGCATAGTATTATTCAATAATACCTAGCAAGGAGAAGGCAATATGTTAAATTAGACCATAATGTAAGTGAATTTTAGGGTTCCCCATGGCTTTGTCCTGGGGCCTCTCTTCTACTCTCTGTATGTTCTCAGCTTGAATAATGCAGGGTTAGTTGCTAGATATTACACATTTGCAGATGATACTGTACTGTTGTATCGTTTTGATAATGTTGAGGAGGTAGAGAATGTGATTTCTAATTATTATAGACAAAACTAAATGTAAATATCAATGGTAAAGAAATTGAATGTGTAGCCAGGATGAAATATTTAGGTCTAGTAATAAATAACAAACTGGTCAGATCATTTAGATTAGGTATATTGAATCCACTATATTGTCAATGATGAGTGCACGGTATATAGAAATTATCTTGGCCTTAAAAGTAAGCTCAATGTATACCATACGTTTTTTCTGTCACATTTCAGCTAAATTCCCATGTGGGGCACATGTGGATCTATTCGCTCTATTGTCAGCATGGTAGAAGTTCCTGTTGGCCAATGTCCTAAATTTAAGAGATGATGATTGGCTCGAAATAAAACAAATTATATTCTCAAAAACTGCGGGATCGCCCCTTGGGAACATTGGTCTCTGTGAGGTACAAGCAATGCCCTACCAGTTTCTTAATATTAGCTCGGTTTGAATTATTTCCGCTTTACGTGAAAAAATGTTTTTTCCGGGATCGCGGGACGTTTACTCTCGCTGGATATGTTGGTCAATTCCGAGACTGTCCCTAAGTCCAATTGAGATTTTCTTCTTTTGTGCACAAAAACAGTTTTCTCGTTTGTAATTGAAAACGCCGCATTTTCTTAACTAAATTAAGAACTATTTTAATGTTAATCGTGTTGAATACGCATGCTTGACAGATGTGTAAACTGTTGTTGACATTTGTTTTCAAAGCATACCTAACAAAACAATTGAATTGCAAAATGGATGAGTTTTTTCGTGGACAGTGTAATAGTTTATTTTTTATTTGAAAATGCTTGACGTTAATTGTACGTAACTACAGTTATAACATTTTGCGTTAAATCTGAGTATTCCGGATTTACATTGTAAAATTGTGACAAGAATCCACCCTACAACGTCCCAGAACTACGACCAATAGAACGTTATTGCGCTAGCGCTATTATGAAGGTTACAGAAGATAGGTAAAGCCGTTAAAGAAATAGAACGCCTAAAAATTTAGTGTTACACAGTAAGCATGAAAATCGGAAAGAGCTAGATTTTGTTAGCAGTACAGACTGAGAAATTGAGTTTATTAACATTTGTAATTTTAATATACAGGGTGTCCCAAAAAGAATGGGACATCGATTATTCATATATTCCTTACGTTATAACAAATCCACACAAATAATATACTCTTAGTTCGTAAGCCTAAAAGCAACCGTTTACCTTAAAATGCCATTAAAGTTTTTGGTAGTCATTAAGTCGTGCAATTATCCATGATCACAAAAACAATGGTCATCTAGTAAACAGCAGTGATAAATCAATTAATGACATTAGAGCCACAAGAATTTGTTCTTTTATGTTTAAGAAAATGCCACTACATAACGAATTCTCCAATGCTGAAAGGTTCGTTATGTCGCAGCATTTTCCTAATCACAAAGACAAAAAACTGGTGTCACCAACGTCATTAATTGATTTCTTGTTGTTGTTTACTAGATTACAATCATTACCCATTGTTTTTCTGATCATGGCTACTTGATAATTGCTCGTCTTAATGACAATCAAAAACTTTTGATAGGCATTTTAAGGTAAACGGTTGCTCTTACGCTTATGAACTGAGTGTACATTATTTTTGTGGATTGTAATTTTCTTTCAGATAGTAACCTAAAATTTTTGAAAATGTAGCAGATAATGAAGTTAGAGCTAAAACAAGTTTTGAAAGGTAGGTAAAGTGCCCCTTAAAGTCAAGTCTACTTTATGAAATTTTTGCTATTGGTGCACTACACAATGGTAAGCATGTATACCAAAATTCCAATCGACATCGCTGCATTTGTGGGAATTAACAAAAAAATAAAAAATACAAATTTGAACTTCAACGCCCCATAACTTCTTACTAAAGGGACTTTGTACTAAGGTATATTAGGTTTAATCGATTTATTATAACGTAAGGAATTTATGACTAATCGGTGTCCCATTCTTTTTGAGACACCCTGTATATTAGTTTCCGTTCAAAAATACATTTATCAAACCTACTTCTTTCATTTATTTAAAAGTTTTCATGGGGCATAGTATTCAAGCCGTAGTTTACATCTTGCAGTAATTTTTCCAATACTTTTTAAAATGTTTGACACACTAAAGAGTGCTTTCAATTTTACTTTCAGGCATATTCTATAAGAAAAAGTTATTTGCAATGAAAACGTTTAAATCTTAATACAAATATCAGTCTCATAACATATTAATCCCATTTTTATAAGTGGGCCTCTCAACGATTCGATTTGCTTTGAGTATTGTCACGTATTGTTACGCTTATCGATGGTCCAGACGTACCTACGCATTTAAATTTTCGCAATATAACATTTTAGGCATCTTGATTATTCTCGCTCAATTAATTACATATAGGTTTTTAAACTTTTAATCTAGCAGTGCATTATGTCGAAAAGTACTGGTCTTATTATTGTTACATCATCAGTAGTTATATCGCGGGGAATATTGCAAGACTATTCCTCGAAGAAATGTCATCCTTTGTATACCACACTATTCATTTTCAAAGAGTTTTCAGTTTTTCTTCTGAAATGTCTTGTGTACCTAGCTGGTTTGCTTTTCTTCCCGCAAATACTCGATATGGCACTTGTGCAAATACCCGGGTATTGCACAAAATATTCGTTGTATTCGATTCTGATTGGTTCAAATTTTGAAAATTGATGATGGGATTGGTTTATATTATCTGAGCGGAATAGTCAGTTTTATTTTCTTTCTTTTGACCCATTATTATTCTTAATATTTTTCTCTTGAAAATTCTTAATTGTTCTTCATCCTTTCTTCTTACACTTCTTGTTTCTAATGCGTATATCACGATAGGTTTTATTAGCGTATTGTAGATTCTTAGCTTAATGTGTTTGCTAATACTCTTAGGCCCCAATAATTTTTTATTTACTGCGTATGCCCTCCATTCTGCTTGGATTCTGGCTTTTATTTGACTGTTATCTGTACTGCTTATTTGTGTTCCTAAGTAGCTGAATTTATATACTTCTTCAATGCTGTAGGAGTTTATTTTTATTTTTGCTGTATGTTGGGAGCTTGTTTAGTCTTTTTGTTTTTCACTTTTCATGTATTTTGTTTTTTCTTGGTTTATGTTTAATCCTGCTTTCTTTGCTGCTCTATCTAGCTTTTTAATGTGTTTTCAAGTTCTTCTTTTGTTCTGCTAACTATAGCTATGTCGTCTGCATATGCTATTATTTGTGTCATGTTTATATATAATTTTCCGTGGTCTTTAGTTTTCCTTATTATGCTTTCTAATACGATGTTAAACTGCATGGCTGACAGAGCATCGCCTTGTCTTACTCCTGTATTTATTTCGAATTTTTCTGTTGTGCCAAAACTTGTTCTGACTACAGCTTTGGATTTATTCATCGTCATTTTTACTAGTTTCTTTAGTTTACTAGGAATATTAAAGTTCCTCATTATTTCTATCAGTGTGTTTCTGTTTAAAGTCTCAAAGGCTAACTTAAAATCAATTAATAGTAAATGTAGTTCTATTCCAAATTCGTGGCTCTTCTCAAGTAGTCGGTCCATTGTGAATATGGCATCTGTTGTGGACCTGCCTGGTCGGAATCGATTTTGGTAATCGCCTAATTCTTGTTCTACATATGGTTCTAACTTCTTGTAGATTAATGATGATAATATATTGTAAGTTGTATTGAGCAGTGTGATTCCTCTGTAGTTATTGGTGTTTTCTTTTTCCCCTGTTTTATGCAGTGGCACTATTACCCCAGCTTTCCAATCTTCCGGCATTTCTACTTTTGTCCATATTTTTTGGATTAGTGAGTACAGATGGTCGTGTAGGGTTTTGCCTCCGTGTTTTACTATTTCTCCTACTATGTCGTCTAAGCCTGGCGCTTTGCAATTTGTTATTCTTTTAATTATCATCATGACTTCTTCATATGTAGGTTCATGGGTATTTTGTGATGTTTGTATAGGTTGCTCTATTTCATCTTTCTCATTTTCTTTTTCGCTATTCAGGAGTGCACTGAAATGTTCTTTCCATAACTTCTTTATCTTCTCTTTCTCATACTCAGTTATTCCTTCTTTATTTCTTACCCCTCTTATGTTCATTTTGATTTCTTTCTCTTGTTCCTTTATTTCTCTATAAAATATTTTTGAATTCTTGGCTGCATTACTGTGTTCCATTTCTTCTACTGCTTTGCATAGCCATTGCTTCTTCTTTTGTTTGCATATTTTTGTTGCTTCTTTCAGTAATCTAATGTATTGATTATGGTCTTCTTGCAGTCCCGATTGTATCCATTTTCATCTTAGTTTATTTTTTTCTTGGATTTTCACTTGACATTCGTTGTCGAACCATTCTTTTCTTTTTTGTATTTTCTTTCTTCCTATAGTTTCTTCAGCTGCTTTTATCATTGTATTTCTTATATTTACCCATTCTTGATTTAGATCAATTGATGGTGTAATTTCTAATGTTTTTCTGCTTAATTGGGGTCTGCGTTCGCTCCTCTGTAATGTCTCACATCTCGTATGCCTTTTTTGTCAGTTTTTTTGTTACCAGCACATGATCTATTTGGCTTTCATGTTCTCCTCCTGGGTTTTTCCAGGTTACTTTATGCTTCCTTCTGTGTTTAAATGTTGTGCTACTAATGACCATGTCCATTGCTTCGGCGTAGTTACATAGTCTATGTCCATTATTGTTTGTTTGTTTGTGTATTGTTTCTTTTCCTGCTACTCGATCTATGTATTCTTCCTGTCCCATTTGTGCATTAAAATCACCTAGTGTTATTACCGTGTCATGTGGTTGCACTTCTTCGCTTATTTCTAACAGTTTTTCATAAAATTGGTCTTTTACATTTTCTTCTGCATCTTCTGTCGGTGCATATGCATTGATTATAGTTACATTAGCTACTTTTTATTTTATCGTGATCATCGAGAGTCAGCCACTTATTGCATTGAATACCCTTAACTGGCAACGTGCCGTCTGTGAGACTGCAAACAAATTTTAATCTCAAGGTTTCAGCAAAAGAGTACCGCTTTTCGGCGAATGATCTCCCCTAATCTTTCTCCTCTTGGTGCCCCATCTATCGGACAATTATTGGTAAATTTGGGTAACTGACGCTGGAGATGTGTTTTATTTTTAGTTCAGTGCAGTCTGTGAGACGGAACGTTACGGTTTACGTGAGAATTTGTTGCCACTCAAGGCATGGCAGTCCCTGTGAATTACAATATCTCTTTAAGTTTTTTTACAAATGCATTGTTTTACTTATTATTAATCGTAAAATAAATAAAATTACTTTTGATCAAAAGTTTTAATTTTTTTATCTTGGTCTGGTAAAAAGTACATTGCCAATTTGTGTTCAAGTTGAAAATTATCTTATAATTTTTTCTTTACGTTAAGTTTTCGGTTATTATTACTAAAAAATATATGCCTAACAAACCTCTATATATATATATATAGTTAAAAAAATAATTAAAACAGTTTAATTTTTTTCGCTTCAAAGGTGTGCCAGTCTCAGACTGCACGTTACCAGTTGTCCTCCAAACTTACACGTTACCAGATGGTATTTGGTATTTTTTTCAGTTTAATATTTACAAGAAAGCCGGTGCCGTTTCTTCCTTTCTTTCCTTCTCCACTGTAAAACAATGTATAGTTTCCTGAGCTTATTTCACCCTGTCCTTCCCATCGTATTTCTTGCAGTGCTGCTATATCTTTGATATATCTAGTTCTTTCTTTTGAGCTTTATTTCATTTTTTCTGGTTTTAGCATGGTCATTACGTTCCATGTTCCTAATTTTAATACATGTCTAGCTCTTTTGGCTTTCTTACTTCTATAGTTTTTATTCTCGATATTGTGTTTTCTTTTCATTCTGTATTTTCCATTCTCCTTCTGTTTTAGGCGTATCTGATGATTTATTTTTCTTAGTCTTCCCATCTTCTTAGCGGTCGTCTAGTTTATTGACAGTCATGTTCCTTTGTTAACTAGTTTTTTGTGCGTCTTCCAGTATAAGTGATTGGTCTCATGTGTTTTCTTATTTATTCATCTCCTATGTTTAGAGGTAATCTTTCACTTAGCTTTCTTATTTTCTGATGTTTGTCCATATAATCCTCTTTCTTGCTTGTCTCGTGCCTTCTTACTGCCTCTTCCCCAATTGCTTCCTCTACTTCTCCCGTTCTTTCTTATTGCTCCAGTGTGTACGCTTCATTGTTGATTATTAACTTATTGTTTCGGAGATTTGCAGTATATCTCTTGCTTTTTGCCTCTCTCATGTATTTTATTAGGTTTTTCCTTTCTTCGAGGATTTGCTTTGGGTAGTCTTCATTGATCCAGATGTTTCTTCCTTTTAGGTTTATTGTGGCCTTCATTATCTCCTGTTTCTTATTCAATGTTGCTATTTCTATTAATATTGGTCTGTTCATCTGGTTTTCTTCGCCATTCCTTCATAGTCTTCTAATTTCTTGTACTTCTCTTTCCATTATTGTTACAATCTCCTGATATTTCTGAAGACTGCCGTCAGGAATAAAACAACGACAAATAAAAATAAAAGTCAATGTAATTTTAGTATAACATAGTTACATTGTAAAAACTTAAAAGTATGTATGGAAAATCGTTCTTAATTAATGTTATATACCGGGTGTCCATTCTCAAAGTCGAACATAGGCAATTAACATTAGTGCATTCACTCGTTCTTCATTGAAATAATTCATTTTTCTGTAGATAATTTTAATAGACGTTGACGCAAAATATCTGATTTACGCCAACTAATTACCATTTGTTTTGACAAATGCTATCGAACTTGAAAAGCAAGGCATGGCATATTTAAAAATTCCCAAGTTTTAAATTAGTATTTTAAAATAAAAATCGCATCTTGAATATTATTATTGGTATCATTTGATGCGGAATAATTTTATCTTTCCATTGATACCATTACCTTTCCTGTAAGTTGAATTGGCGAGCAGGAATCGGCAAAATCGTTTAATACAATGTTAATCGCCTATGTTCGACTTTGAGAACGGACACCCGGTATAACATCCCGCAAATTCACACCAAACCGTTGCGTCACCGTCTCACCGTGTCCTCCGATTCTATATTTATCTGCACTCAGCTGCTAAGCGCAAACGCAAGGAAAAACTAAAAATTAACATAGTTGATAAGGCACGCAGGTGCACTTGGTTATTTTTAAAACATATAGAAACAATTTCGACAAATTGTATGGCTGTGTGTAAGATGACTTTTAAGTACCTACATATAATGTTTGTCGGTAAAACAAACTGTTAAAAATAAATAAAGATGCTGACAGTTTCCCGAAAGCGAGATTTATATACTGTTTTGTAATAATATTCTTGGTGTTTCTAAAACAATTAGTAAAGGAATACGATCGAATTAATAAGTTCAGAAATAATTTCTTATAATTTTTAAACCAAAGTAAAATTGAGAAGGTGTTTGGCATACTATTGTTGGATTTTTAAATTTGAATGCCAAATTCCATCATCTTTAGAGTTTCTATATGTTATTTCATAAATAACGTAGTGGAGATATTGAATAACTACAAGGAGCGTGAAAGTGGAAATGAATGTATAAATTTAAGTACTAAATGGCAAGATGTTTGTAATCTCATCAAATATAATGTAAATGTATTTTCTTTCATTTATATTGGGCATAGATACCTAAACGCAGCAGCACAGGCACTACTGTAATTAAGGGTGGAAAAACATTTTTTTGAGTGTTTTAACATAACTATGCTTTATGTATTATGTTCGACTGTTCCATAAACACTTTATTATAGTATTATTTAGCGTCCATAAAGTGCCACTTTAGTCCGTAGAGTAAAGTAAAACGGCAGCCTGTCAATGTCCTATAGTTATTTTCAAAATAAATATAATTTTATTCAAATCGGGAAAGAAGATTATATTAACTGAAAAATTTACAAATAATAAAAAGGAATTCATCTTTAATACTCGTCCAATAAAATCCTACATTATGTACTTGATAAATAAATAGCTATAATAGTTACAATGACGGTAAAATGCTTTTTAGTCACGTATTCAATGGTCATATGAAATATCAGTTTTCCTGTCTTCTCAGATGGTTTAATAGATCGGCCTCAAAATTTATATCTTTGTTTTTAATATAAATTTGGAGATCCCAATCATTTTTGCTTAAAATCCTGTAACCGGAAGTGATATTTTACACTTGTGGTTTTCTGTTTACCCAGAAAATGTTATAGTTGTTTGTTAAACATTAAATTTCATAGAACAAGATCATATATTGTGTAATTATATTAAGTTCAAACACAAAAGTTTCTCCAAAACGTAGGGGAATAAAATGTTTAAATCTCTTGTATATTATGTAATGATCTATAACTTTTGTCAAAAAAGTTTTTTGTTAGTATACTTAATGATAAATCGCAAATTGAAATTTTTACAGGCAGTAAAAGAAAGTCGTGTGGTGACCACACTTCATTTTTTTGCATATGGTAATGCAATCTAGAGAAACCAATGACTGCAAGTATTTTAAATTGTAGTTCTGGCTATTATAAACTGAATTTATACTTAGTGCAATACCTACTTAACTAGTTAAAACCAAATTATATAATCACATTTTAAGTTTATAATAGCCTCCATTAGGAGCACCTCATAGCGCAGCAATTTTTTTATTGCAGCGCTGCGCTGCCCGAAAAGCCCTCTTAATGCATCATAGACATATTGTCTTATAGAAATTGGCATCTTATTGCCGCAATTTTCAGAAGTGAAAACAGCGCCACTTTTGCGTTCAATAGAGAAACGGAGCAGCATGTGAAAGGTTTTATCGTCTTTTATGTTGGTATTTGTCAAAATAGATCCTTTTAAAAACATCTGCAGAGTTTTTCTTCTGGCGAAACCTATATTTCAATAATTCCTGCTGCTATAATCGCAAATAGAATTCCTAGGCACCGTTATAAACCTTGACAAATCAAAACTATATACATGTCAGATTGTCAGATCTCACAAAAAGGTGCTGGTGCTGGTTTAATTGCTGCATTAAGAGGCATTTTTGCATAAGAGCATAGTTCAATGTCGAAGTATGGTGGCCTCTTACGGCGTCGTGCCGCTGTACTAGGTCACCGCCCACGTGTTGGTAAATTAGTAAATTATTTGAACATCCGTAAAACTTTGGATTTGTTCATATCACGATCTTGGCCATTCTTTGGCTAAGCCAACTAGATAATGTAAAAATCCTGTTTTTTGTGCATATTAATACCTCTCTTCGAATGGATCACTCTGTATATCTAAGAAAAATTTGTAAGTTAAAATGTTCGCACTGCAGTCTATAAATAAAAATTTCACTTGGGATGATCTGTTGAATTACGCAAAATACAAATTAACATTGAAAGGGGAAAGAACTATGTCATTTAAAAGTTTAAAATCAGTGTGAAATAATTATAAACTCAAACATTACCTACAGGACCTATTGTTACTAGTATTTAATACCACATATGTAGTAAACGGTGCATATATAATAAATCGAATCGTATTTTACCTACCTTTGCTTCATACTTTTATGTAAGTACTGTTATTACTGGGCATATTATATGATAACATAAATTTGTTTATAATTTCACAATTTACTTATACTGATTCTTATCGTTTTGTATATAACCTTAACTTCGCACTAAATACAACTATGATTAATAATCGATAATAATCACACAATTTGTTATATTGCAGACCATAATGTCTTCACACATATCAATATATAAAAATAACAGAAACCATCATTTATTTTATCATTTTATTGATTTAAAAACGTAATCGTCTTCGTTAGAATTGCCTTAAAGATTTTTCATTTGCTGGACAACTTACAGATTTAGCTATGTTATGACATCTGATTTTTGTATACATTTTTATGATTAATTTAGTTAATACGAAGGTCAAGCTAAATTTATTTAAAATACCATCGAAACCGGTTTCATAAAATTTGGGTTTTATTTTAAATGTGCTCAAAGTAATTCCCTTCAGCAATAGTACACACGACTATTCCGTTCTCTTATTGCTTAAAAGTTTCCAATCAACTTCTTTACGCACTCCTTCAAAACAATCGTGAACTGCGGTATCAATCTCTTTCTCTGACGAAAACCTACCTGCAAATGTTTTTAAGCCCAGCATTTATGCTCCATTACCCCAAAATATCGAGAAATGTGCACAATCAACGTGTCATCATATCAAAGCAATTTTCATATTTCGTAAACATTTGTAGAAATTGCGGTTCTGCATATCATACTTTAAAACAAGCAAATACATATTTTTACTCGCTTTAAATATTAAATAATTTTTTCGTAGTTACACACTCGCCTATTTGTAGGTAACCGAATCATATCTTTGATTTCGTATAGCAAATTTGTCACCGTTTGTTTAAACGACAACGATAAAAACATTCTCTGTTCAATTATCTCATCAGATGCACTGGAGCTGCGACGCTGCGAGTGCTTAAAAACATGCTATCTAGCAAGTAAACTCGACGCAGTTTGGGGTTATGTGGTTACTTGACAATGTCAAGGCGTCACATGACATGATTCATAAATAATGATGCCATGATAATTCATAGATTGTTAGAAAGTATGTAGCACAGTGTGAGCGTAATTGCCTGGGGATTGTATTGTAGGCAACACATTGTACGAATAGGTTTTAAAAATTACTGGTAAGATCTATCACTAGAATTGATTGTACCAGTGGTGGCTAAATAATTCCAAAAATTTATAGCTTTATAAGTAATAATTTGCAGCAAATGAGCAGTAACAATAATGAGCCATTAAATTAAAGGCATCATGCTCTTTCCTAATAACCATCGTATTACAAATGCTGTAAGAAAAATGAAATAAAATTATTCAATATTCTAACCCATAAAACATATCTGTCAAAACATGTAACCAGAAAGTTGAGGTGATACACCAGCGAGAAACATGAAAGCAAAATATTACTAGGATTTAATTCAAAATGTCCCGCTCTTTCCCCACTTTTTAGTAATCACGCTGTACTACGTTTTATTAATTATGCGTTAAAATAGCGATACACATAATACGAATTCATAGTTTTAAAAGCGCGCTTCTACATTCTAGAAGCAAACCACAACTGAGTGTCGAATACTCGTATGGCACCATCTTGCCCGCTGCCCTGCACGCGGAGTTATATTTAATGCCTCCTAATTTTTGGATCTGAAATCAGCACCACTATCATATTTAGTTGAAACTTGCCGTCTTCCCGAAGCGCATTGCACCGCCATCTCGTGCTAATGTAAAAGTGGCGCTGTTTTCATTTCTGGAAGTTGCTGCAATAAGATACTAATTTCTATAAGAAAATTTGTCTATGACGCATTAAGATGGCTTTTCCGGCATCGCAGCATTAAAAAATTGCTGCGCTAAAAGCCGCTTTTAATGCTGCACTGTCGCAGTAAAGGGTATGTTTCCATTATAATAATAATAATAATAATAATAATAATAAATGTCTTTATTTCTTGGAACTAAAATAAAGTACATAACTAGTAGTTACAGAAATAATTGCAGTGTAATAGTTGCAGAAACCCCAAGGCGCAGTTCGGTCTAAAAGACCGCTCTTCCACTGAAACCTTGACATAATTGTAGAGTAATAAAAAATAATCAAAATTCAACACTCGAAATCTACATAAATTCGATGCGGTGGTAAAGTTTACTACAGACCCAGAAGACCAAGTCAATCATATATACTGTTAATGTTTTTACATTTCAATAGTTTAAAATAATACTAACTTCCAAAGCCAGGGAAAATAATGAACAACCCACCAACTTCGAGAAATAAAGTAGGTACACTTACAAAAAAAATGTATCAGAACTAAACAAGTATTACTAGAGTTCAAGTAATAATAATAAAAATAGTAATAGTAAAAGTAAATATAGATGAGTAGATATACCATCCAACAAATAGCAGCCTTAAGAACAAATGTTTTATAGATTACGTTAAAAACTGTTGAGTTAAAAGTACATTTTTGTACCGAAATTTAAATTTCGATATAGGTAATGACCTCAGTTCAGGCGATAACGAATTACAGAATTTAGGGATTTGGTAGCTATAACTTCGTTCGAAGAAAGCTGTTTTATGTAAGGGTGGAGTTAAAGTACCTTTATAACGAATATTAATATTATGCACATCATCTCTGAACAACAATCTGTAAAGAGGAACACATAGAAAAAGGAATATGCGGGCTGATCCTCCGCGAGAATAAAGGATCAGAAGAGCTCATGCAAAGAGCGGCCTATACTCTGAGTCGGAGTGTCGGGCCTATATATATATATATATCTAAACGAGATTTTGCGATATAAGTACGAGGGTTTTTTATCTATGATGATCTTAAAATAAAAACAGGCACTCAACAGCTTTCTTCTGTTAGTCATATTTAACCAATTGAGTTCAGACAGTTTATGTGATACATGGTCAAATTTCCTTATTCCGAATATTAATCGCATGCAAGAGTTCTGGACTCTTTGAATCTGTCTTTGCTTATCTTTGGTCAAAGAAGGACCATAAATTTGACTGCAATAAACAAATTGGGATAGAACTAACGCTTCACAAAGGCTTGACTTGATTTTTGTAGATAAATAGTGCCTGTGAGGATAAATTAACTTGAGATTCATGTACGCTTTCTTTAAACAGTTAGTTACATGTGATTTGAATCGCAAGGTGCTATCAATTATAAGGCCTAGGTTTCGTGCTTCACTAACCACCGGCAAGACTACACCATCAAGATATAGTTTTACACGGTTTTCGATTAGCTTTAAGATAGTACGATTGCCGAATAGTACTACAGTGGATTTAGTTGGATTAATTTTTAAGCAATGATCTTTAGATATATTTGAAATGTTTATCAGATCTTGATTAATGTGTGATAGTGCAAGTCGGAAATTAACTATATGGAAAGAATAATACAGCTGAGTGTCATCAGCGTACATATAAGCCTGGCAGTGAATAAAATACTTAAAAAATGTAGAGGTATAAATCACGTACAAGAGAGGACCAAGAATAGAGCCCTGAGGTACTCCTCTAGTTACTTCTTTTGACCCAGATGAGCCACAAGACAACCTAACAGACTGACACCTCTCACTCAGGTAGCTGCGTAGTAATTCAACTTAACACGCCTCGGTTTATAGCTCAGCGGTAGGGTTACTTCAATGGCGTCGGTTTCGGAAGAGGAGGGTGGGCGTTACCCTCAGATAGACACTGGATTTGATTGGAACAAAGTTTATTATATTTACACTACTAACTAACATACAGATAAGCTTATAACTAGGTAACATATATGTACAGAAAAAAGAAAATAGCGGATTGGCATCTGCAGTTGGAAGCTGGTGTGGTCCTTCGGAGGCGATGCCGGCGGCTAAAGTGGCTCCGTGTCCAAATCCCACGAAGACGGCAGGCTCTCTGTCCAGCGGAGGCGATTGGCTCTAAGTCCAACGAATGCGGTTGGCTCTGAGTCCAGTAGATGCGGCAGACAGCTAAGTCCAGTGGATGCGGCAGGCAGCTAAGTCCAGTGGATGCGGCAGGCAGCTAAGTCCAGTGGATGCGGCAGGCAGCTAAGTCTAGTGGATGCGGCAAACAGCTATGTCCAACGAAGGTGATAGGCTCTGGAGAGGGCTGGGGCTGGTAGATCCTTGGAAGGCTGGAGCTGCTAGCTGGTCCTGGAAGGCTGGATGCTGTTGGCTGACTCTCCTCGGTTGAGTGAGTTCCTACTGCCAGCGTCCGACTATTTAAAGGGGCCAGTCCTTTGTCAGACGCGATCTCGCAGCCCATTGGTCGAGGTAGAAGGGATGTTTTGGCCCGTTTTTGATGCATTTCGAATTATCGCGTTTAATTGCGCGGCGCGATTAATTATCGACCTGATTTGTATCTCATGGCATAGCTCGCGAAACGGCGGTCCTTTTGATACCTGATATGAAAGTGTTTGTCGCTAAACTCGCCGAATGAATTAATTTTCCCAATGCCCGTGCATATATCGCGCACGTTATTTTTGCGTGCGCGCTCGTTGACCGTTTGAGGCTCAAATTTCATACTTGCTTCAAAAAAATTCGTCTAATTTTTCCCCGTATTTTGATACTAGACAACCCTGTCTTAGTTTATTGCTTTTGTGAAAATTTCTTAATTTAAGTAAATTCAATCTGCAATGCTGATACATTCGTTGGTATTAATTTCGCCTTTCTTGGCCGGCCGGTTCCAATAAAGTTTATGAACGCCACTTTGCTGCACTTTAAAATTTCGCTGTGGTTGCTATTAGTTTTATTGTTTTATGTTTCTACGAGGGTTTTTGAAAATAGATATATTTTCTCTTTGTTTGTGCAAGATCGCGACGGCTTGGTAAACAGATGTTTTTAGGGCCCTTTGTACGGTCGCCGCTTTATGTGGCGACGTACATTTTCTTTGTTGATCTGATCTGTTTATCGGTTCGTATCAATTCCCCCTCCTTTGGCGTCCGCGATCCGGGCACAAAACAAAAAGGTTAGTGAGAGAAGAGGCGGAGTTGGTCTGCGTGTGTTTTTTTCTTCGACTACGTCTAATTGGCTTAGCGACGGATTCCTTGGTGGTACTGCGAGATATGAGTGGCCGGTTATCCGTAGATGCCCTTGTGAATCCTCACATGGTGATGATTGCCTGCGAGTCGCATGATCCCTTGTAGCAGGTTCTTGAAACCGGGGGGATCTTTCCTTTGCGGGTTCACTGGCCGTCGTGCATCTTTGGGCTAAGTGGTCGCTGAATCCCTATGGAATGATACGCTGCTCGGTGGAGGTATCTCGATGAGCGAGATGTTGGGCCGTTGAAGGCCGTTGTTGGGGCTTTGGCGGCGGTGAGAAGCTTTCCGATGGAAGGTGTCGTCAGCCGGGACTCGTGGGGGCGGATGTCGACCTGGGGTGTTAGAAACTTCGGCCAGGACTCCTGGTACCTGGGGCTCGGGTTCAAGCGAATTCCCTTGGGGCGTGGGCTTTTTCACGTTCTGGAGCAGATCTGTGGCTGGGCACACTTCGCCAGTACACGGCTGGTGCCGGCGGAAGCTTGGGGGTCCAGGCCTGGCCAGATCGGTCCTCGGTGATATAAGCGCGATGCTAGGAGTTCGGGGTCTTGAAGTGCGTGCTTAGGCGGAGTCCTCTCCTTGACGCGAAGTTCCTATCTTTCTAGGTGACCCGACTTGCTGACGTGGAGGCGGCTGAGGTGGGACACCTTGTTCGGGGGCTGCTAGGGCTAATCAGACGTGTTGACGTTTGGGGAGAAGCCAGGTGGATCCTCGTCGTAGAAGGTGCCGTGCTTGATCTTCCGGAAGCGGGCGCGCGTGACCAGGCGAAGTATGGCGGCGTTGCGGCAGTCCTCACGTGCTGAGTCAATCTGCGGAAGGATACACCTCGGCGGCACGCGGTGGGTGCGGGCGGAGGCTTGGGGCATCTTTTGCGCGGACAGATTGACCCTCGGCGGTGGAGGTGGCAAGTCATAGCTTCGGGGACCTGGAGCGCGTGTTCCGGCGGAGTTGTGGCTTCGGCCTTCTAGTGAGCGCGGTTTCTCTGTTGCGTTTCTCGGCGAATTTGTGCTGAGTGCAGGTGCTGGAGTGCCTGCAGAGAGTTGGTGGCGAGCTTCTGGCAGCAGATTGGCACTGCCGGCCAGAGAGCTGGTGATGAGCTTCTGGTAGCATATTTGAAGTGCTGGCCAGAGAGCTGGTGATGAGCTTCTGGTAGCACAATTGGAGGTGCTGGCCAGAGAGCTGGTGAAGAGCTTTTGGCAGCACATTGGAGGTGCCGGCTAGAGAGCTGGTGATGAGGGATCCTTGAGATCGCGGCGAATCGTTGCAGATTCTGATTGTTGGTGCTGAGGTTATTGAAGTTAGTTTTGGGCGCCACTGGGTGTTTTCTACCACTCCCAGAAGTGGTGTTGGTCGTCTTCATTCATCTCAGTTTGCACTGAGTTGAGACACTGCGGTGGTGTCCTCTGTCCACATGAAAACGGGAATGCGCTGTCTTCTGTGACTTCCGAGTGATGCGGGCTGCCACTTGGTTGCGGTGTCTGCTGAAGTTCCTTGTTGGTCCTCGGCGGAGTTGCGTCCATCCTTCTTCGTCGACTTCACCATTGTAGTGGGCTTGGCTTCCCTCTGATATCCACCAAAGGCTGGCCCCACGTTCCGGGCGACAATTAACACGCCTCGGTTTATAGCTCAACGGTAGGGTTACTTCAATGGCGTCGGTTTCGGAAGAGGAGGGTGGGCGTTACCCTCAGCTAGACACTGGATTTGATTGGAACAAAGTTTATTATATTTACACTACTAACTAACATACAGATAAGCTTATAACTAGGTAACATATATGTACAGAAAAAAGAAAATGGCGGATTGGAATCCGCAGTTGGAAGCTGGTGTGGTCCTTCGGAGGCGATGCCGGCGGCTAAAGTGACTCCGTGTCCAAATCCCACGAAGACGGCAGGCTCTCTGTCCAGCGAAGGCTTATGGCTCTAAGTCCAACAAAGGCGATTGGCTCTAAGTCCAACGAATGCGGTTGGCTCTGAGTCCAGTAGATGCGGCAGACAGCTAAGTCCAGTGGATGCGGCAAGCAGCTAAGTCCAGTGGATGCGGCAAACAGCTATGTCCAACGAAGGTGATAGGCTCTGGAGAGGGCTGGGGCTGGTAGATCCTTGGAAGGCTGGAGCTGCTAGCTGGTCCTGGAAGGCTGGATGCTGTTGGCTGACTCTCCTGGGTTGAGTGAGTTCCTACTGCCAGCGTCCGACTATTTAAAGGGGCCAGTCCTTTGTCAGACGCGATCTCGCAGCCCATTGGTCGAGGTAGAAGGGATGTTTTGGCCCGTTTTTGATGCATTTCGAATTATCGCGTTTAATTGCGCGGCGCGATCAATTATCGACCTGATTTGTGTCTCATGGCATAGCTCGCGAAACGGCGGTCCTTTTGATACCTGATATGAAAGTGTTTGTCGCTAAACTCGCCGAATGAATTAATTTTCCCAATGCCCGTGCATATATCGCGCACGTTATTTTTGCATGCGCGCTCGTTGACCGTTTGAGGCTCAAATTTCATACTTGCTTCAAAAAAATTCGTCTAATTTTTCCCCGTATTTTGATACTAGACAACCCTGTCTTAGTTTATTGCTTTTGTGAAAATTTCTTAATTTAAGTAAATTCAATCTGCAATGCTGATACATTCGTTGGTATTAATTTCGCCTTTCTTGGCCGGCCGGTTCCAATAAAGTTTATGATCGCCACTTTGCTGCACTTTAAAATTTCGCTGGGGTTGCCATTAGTTTTATTGTTTTATGTTTCTACGAGGGTTTTTGAAAATAGATATATTTTCTCTTTGTTTGTGCAAGATCGCGACGGCTTGGTAAACAGATGTTTTTAGGGCCCTTTGTACGGTCGCCGCTTTATGTGGCGACGTACATTTTCTTTGTTGATCTGATCTGTTTATCGGTTCGTATCAAACTGAATCATTGGAAAGACCTATATGATTTAAGATAGCACACAGAAGCTCATTGTTAATGGTGTTGAAGGCTTTGCTAAAATCTAGTAAGACAAGTATTGAAGCTTTACCTTGATCATGTGCAGTTATAATATCGTCTAGTACATGAGCCAGCGCGGTAGTAGAGCTATGATTAGGACGAAAGTCAGACTGATTGCTAGGTAAGATATTGTATTGCTCCAGATGACCTCTCAGCTGTGCATCAATAACCTTTTCTAATACTTTAGATAAAGTTGGAACTAAGCTTTAACCGGGGGCATGCACATTTAGAAGAGAGAGTATGTTTTCACTTAGGAATTTAATCTTATCATCTACGTCTGCCATATCATAAATAATATAAAGGGGTATTTGCCTCAAATCTTCGTAAAAAATATCTAAATTAAAATGTTTAAAATCTCTGAAAGTTTTAAAGACTGGACTAGTTTTGAGGTTAGAAACTGCCAATTCACAATATACCGATTCATGATCAGCAATGTGTGCATCGCCAATTCCAGAAGCCGTTACCATTTCTGTATTCGATACTAGAATCAAATCCAGTATGGAACCATTATTGTGGTGATATCTTGTCGGTTCATTAATTATTTGTGAGAAATCTAATGCTTCTAGCATGGAATTAAAATAAACAGTGCCAGTGTTAGGATTATTTAGTGATAATAGATTAATGTTCATGTCACCAAGGCAAGTAACTTTGTCTGTAATTACAGTACTAAGGGCAAGAGATAGTTCAAGTTCATCAGAGAATAACTTATAATTCAGAAAAGGAGGTTTATAGGCCATACCAACTACAAATTTTACATTTAAAAGTTCTATCCAGATTTGCTCAATCGCGTCACTGGTATGAATTAGCTTAAATTTAAGGTGGTTGCGAACATAAATACATACACCGCCACCACGCCCAACTCGATCCTTTCTAACAAGTTGAAAGTTATCTATGAAAAGAGGCTCATTACCTATATCAGGAGATAACCAAGTTTCGCTTATAGCAAGAATATCCAATTTCGATTTAATTATATAGTCAAAATTATACCCATTCGGAGTCACGTGACTTTTGTCTGTCTCTGTTCATCTTTAGTAAAATAGATGAAATGGAAGAAATTTGAAAAAAAGGCATGTCGATTCATAAAATTAATTTTAAAAATTTGACGTTTCTAATCTGTCAGATTATATTTTTCGTGTAAGTTATTGAGATAAGGGTAATAAAACCTAAAATTGTTGAGCCGAAAACTGGAAATTAAAAGAAACCATCGGACATGCGGTATAACGAGCAGTCACAACAATTAATTTGAATATTATGCGTTTTTTTTATGAAGAGTACAATATTAATAATAGTAAATCAACAGTTTCACCCTCCAACGCTGTTCGCCGTGCTTCTCTTGCGTTAAATATCTCGGAGAGCACAATTTACCGAAAATATGAGCCAGAAAGTGAAGAATGCAAAAACGGAAGTCGACGAAGCAGTCAAGACACTGTATATAAAATGTATGTAGCTAAAGAATTTGTAACCATAAAAAATCTAAAAAATGCTTGGTTGAAGAATCTGGAGATTTTTCACATTCAGTTTCTTCCCTAAATAGATTGTGCAAGGAAATAGACTTCAAATGGCAATGTTCTATAACAGAATATGCATGCACAGAAATTGACTTAAAATTTGCTATACGCAGCAGGTTTTTAATGTAGCAGCTGACATATCTTTATTATATTTACATTTTACGACATGTTATGTTTTCTTTAACCTGTAAATTCAGTTTGATTTCATATAAGAGAATAAACCCGTAGCAACCTTGTTTTAGAAATTGGCATATGTCAGGATAACCTACAAAACGGAATGTCATTTATTTCCCTAAAATTGCATTTTTAAGAATCGACATACGTAAAATTACTAGATTATCACGTGACTCCGAATGGGTATAAATTTGACTATTATATTCCTTGACTTCATTTAGTTCTGGTAATAAAGATTGAATGTTTACATGCGCAAACTTCATTAAATGGTTCTCCACTCACCTAACAAATAAAAAATTAAGAATAAAATTTGTGTATGTGTTTTAACAAACAAACAAAAAACCAAAAACAATTATAATATAAATGCAAATAAACAAATGTAATCTAATTCTAAAACAAAAATATTTGCAAATTGCTAAAATTTTAAATAAACTGCAGTGGTCCGCTGACCATGTGCAAAGATAAAGTTTATGTACACAATTTCACAGCACTTCACTTTACAGATATTAATTTTTGCAAGTCGAAGGTGTTAGTCACGATATGTATTTTGCTGTCTTGCTTTATAAATACTTTTCCATCTGCAGACCAAACGTTTTTCCTGGAAAATTCTATACTTATGATGCTGTGTTATCGAGATAGATGTAGGAATTTACAAGATGTTTGTAATTTATTTAATTATACGCATCCAAATAAAAGTCCAATTTCTAATTCTGTTGTTGGTAAAACTTTACAACGTTTTGAACAAACGGGTAACGTTAATAATTTACCAAAGAGTGGTTCACCTAGAATATCGAAAAGTAATGATAAAAAACTGGATGTTTTATTACCTATATCTGAAGATTCCCATTTACCAACCAGGCAATTAGCGGTCAATCTCAATATTTCACAGTTTGGGCGAGCATTCTAGGGGGTCTGTATTTGCAGTTATTGCAAAATCAAATTATACCTGCTTGTACTACTCTCTCTCCCCATGAAAACAATGGACACCCTCGCAATAACACTATCTGGTTCCAGCAAGATGGCGCCTCACCACTTTATGGTGCAAATGTTCGTCAACATCTGAATAATGTGTTTCCAAACAGATGGATTGGGAGACGAAAAAACATTGAGTGGCCAGCCCGTTCCCCGAATTTAAGCCCTTTAGATTTTTTCTTTGGGGATACGTAAAAAACATATAGAATATTTAAAAATCCGAATTACCAGAACGATGGAAGAAATTTTCCATGACTTAGGAAATTCTCTTCGGGGTTTTGTAAATCGATTAGGTCATTACCAAATTGTAAATGGAGGCCAGTTTGAATATTTAATTTACTAGAATTAAGTGTTCGTTGGTATTTATTTATGTTTTACTTGCTTTTGTTAATGTTTTTCTAGTTCGTAACATCATTTAATTTTTTTTGTAGTTGCTTACTTTAGTTATTAATTTCTTTCTAACAATAAGATTTTGACCGACAACTTTATTGCAAATAATTTTTCATAAAATAAAAATATTAAACTCGGTCGCCCTTGTTTATCGCGTCGCTTTTGTTTATCATGGCTGTATCGTTTACGAATCGGGAAGTTAAATAATTGTAAATACTTGAACTTTTATCGGCATTTTCTCGAAGAAATGTTGGGCAAACCCAAAAAGTTTTTTATACCATTATAAAGAGGAAAAAATTCTCTATCGAATAGTAGTATAATATTAATAGGTTGCCATTTAAAATAATATCACGTAAAATCATAGCTGAAAAACAATTGAATAACAACATTTTTCGTGTAGATCAATATGTATATAAAAATTTCATATACAACTTTTATATTAAATATTTTCTTATAAAATGAATATTAACGACAGCAAATCGGTCTCCATACTTTTAATTCTCACATATAATCGCATAAGAGCATTAATTCTTTCCGGAAATATTTTGGAGTGCGTTCGAACAACGTCGTATTAACTTGCCCGAGCGGAATGGTCCTTATAGAAGCGACCTGTCAGCAAAAGAGATATTTGCGAAAAAGCGACTAAGCTCTAAAAAAGGACTTTTCAAAATTAAAAGACCCACAATTTACAGTTTATTGTTCTATTTGGCGTTATTTTGAATTTTTTACCATGTTTGAAAATTTGTCATACAATGTCTAATTTGTTCATCTTTTCTGTTTTTCTATAATTTACTGCAAAAGTTAAATTAAACTCATACCTTGACGACTGGTATCACTGTCCAGAATATAATATCAAATGTTTTATTGTTTATACCACTCCCTCTAACATCAACCAATGAAAAACGGCAAAATGCATAGTTACGCATGTACTAACTTTTGATAATGTACATAGCAACTGACAATCACATATCTTCCTGATTAATAGGTGATAATCACACGCCTTCACAAACATCACGTTACCTGCTGTCAGTACAATTGTCATAACAACCACATTAACTGTACTTTTAATATTTAAAATACACTATTCAAACGTTGTTTATTGACTCGTGATATAATCTAGCCGAATGCAACTCGTGTCTTCTTGATTATCAAATCATTTCTGTTTCCACTAGTCCTTCGGACTCGCGCGATTGCCAAACAATATATCTCGTGTAAACAGAAATGATTATTTGATAATCAAGAACTCACTAGTTGCATTATATATGAATTTTTTTTTAAATGGATTAAAGATTCCAAAAATCAACATGGCTTGCTGTTCTACTTATTAATTTTTGAAATCTTCCGAAAATATTTGAAAAATTATAATTAAATGCGTTTGGCATTTCTTTTTGAAGAAAATTTTAAATAAATTAAATAGATTTTTGGAAATTTTTCCGGAAAAATATAAGTTTTTACTAAAAACCTTACAAATAAATGATGGAAAATTATAAAACAATATTTGTATTATTGTTATATTCTCGGTTTTCTAAAATCGTCTGAAAATACCGGGTGTCTTAAAATGAATTACATATAGTATGCGTAAATATACTTCTAGATTTAATTGTTGTTCGGTAATTTCAGCAGTCATTCATGTTGCAGGAATGAAAATTTACAAATTTCTTAAACAATATATATTAAGCTTATTTGTAAGCCTTCTTCAGTGTTCAATTGTGAGTGTACATTTGGTTACATTTTCAAATTTTTTAAATTTTTAATCTGAAATAAACATTTTGATTAGGTTTTTACGATAATACTTATTGTGAAAGTTTTGTTATATCACCAATTATGAATTATTTATAATTAATTATTTGATTTTTGTTGATTATTTTAAGCTTAAATTTTACATCTTAAAGGTTATAATATATCTGAAATTAAATTATTTATTAGGTTTGTGAGCGTTTGTATTTTGAGATTAACTTACTGTTTTAGAAAAAAAAATTATTTTATCCAAAAGTGTTTAATAGTGGTGGAATTTGCGCACTACATCATCTTCGTTATGATAGCATCAGTTTGAAGTAGCTTAACGTCCTTTTATCTACTTAAAATTAAATATTTTTATGCACATGTAATTAAGAAACCGGATACTGACACCGTGGCAAAGACAGAAAGCTTTGTAGATTCTTATAATTTCTAATTTTCTTTCTTTCAAATACTCTATACTTCTAGATAATTTTCTTTAAAAATGTAAATTAAACTCTTTACTTCAATTATAATATGTGATTTTATATTATCTGAATTTGGGTAGGCACATACCATTTAACCAATTTAATTATTTATAAATACTTGATTTAATTAATCAATATAACATAAAGCAATACATTTTGAATTCTTTTGAGAATTTATCAGTAGTTCAAACAGTGAAATGATTTATGATATCATTTACGACATACTTTCCTTCTTCTGTGCACAGCCTCCCCTGATTCGGATAATAAAAAATCATACTGTATTTAGGATTCGTTGTAATCCCCTCCCAGAAAAAAATAAGAACTTTTAATAGTATTTCTCAAAAAAATGTTTAAACATTTTCATAGTGATTAGTTTCTAAACACTATTAATTTTTTGGAAAGTTGAAAGGTAAACCGCTGATACTGCGACGTTATGTTTGTGCTTTTAAAAATTTATTAAAGAAAAAATTAAATTTTGTGTTACAAATCTAGAAATGTTTTCAGATAAAAAAATGCTGTAAAAACCTTAGAAAATTTTCATAAAAAGGGAACATTTTGCCAACATCTTTCAGTAGAACATTTCGCTCGACGTTTTAGGAGAATTTTCCCAAGAAAAAATATCGATTTTCCTTATACTTTGGTGTTATACTGCCTGTTTTTTAACCATCTGAAAATACTAACTTTGCTTGCTTTACATCTTTATAGAATATTCTTTCAAAAATAATCTAATATAATAAAACACATGCTTTGTCTTATACGTATATTCCTTTATGATTCTTTACATTCATTAATCTCTTATCATTATTAATCAATATTGCTGGTTTTGTAATTCCCTTTTCCAAATAGCGGGAGTTTTAAAACACACTGCGTAGGTGAAATGACAATTCGGGAGATTTCCGCCTGAATTTAACAGGTGTTCGCTCCAGACATAAATAAATTACCGCAAAACAAGTAAACTTTATGTTAGTTTGCTCGATACAGCTGCAATGTTCGTTTTTTCTTAATAAAATGCAAAATTAAATAGCTTGTTGAGTTTTCTTTCTTGATTTATCTTTTTTGAATGCTTTTGAAAGTGTTTTCATCTGTAAATGCTTATTTATAAGCGCTTATTCTCTTAACAGAAATGTTTTTTAATCCGCGCTCTAATAAACAATGGCACATAAAGTAACTAGTTTCTTGTGTTAGTGAAAATGTCACTAGTAATTGGCTTCTGGAAGTCATTTGGAACACCACTTGTCATTCTCACGTTCGTCACCAAACATGAGCTTTATAGAATAGAACTACAACCATTGATTGAGATATCTACAATTCATCATTTAGCTATAACTAACATCTATTGAGATGGTATTTAGCCCGGTTCAACACATAATAATTTGTCGCTGCCATTACATAAAAATTTGATGTCCAAACGTGAGGCTTGTAAAAGTTAAAAATAAACCACGTTGCTCAGCAACAACACATAAATACTCACAGGGTAGGGAAATTGTGTCAAGTTGTATTTTGAAAAGCTCTATTTGTGTGGGTAACTTGTCCGTGAGTGCAAGCGTTATCATTTTATTTACGATCAACGAGAAAGCAAGCAAAATGACTCGAAGGCAGAAGAAGAATGAGGAAGAGAAGGAAGAGGAACAGCAAGTCGGGGAGGTTATTGCGACACAAGAGCCACAGACAGAACCGCATATGCAGGGGGATCAGGTAGAAGCGCAACCGCCCCAAGCTTCGAAGCTAGATATAGAATTGAGTGGAATTATAAAGGCATTATTTCGAAAAATGGAGGATGTAGAAAGAACGACCCGAAAAAAAGCAGAAAACTCCGAACAACGTGAAAAAAGAATACAGGAGACAATCACAAGCAGTGTACAAGAAGCAATTACAAGCAATGTGCAGGAGCAAAGGCAAGAAGCCGAAGAAAGGAAAAGAAGGTTACAAGAAGCAATCAGAAGCGATGCAGAGGAGAGAGAAGATAGGGCGGAAAGACATGCCGAAATATTAGTTCGATCAATGAAAGAGGAGTTTGAAAAGATGCAAGTCAAAAATAAGGAAGAGATACAAACAGGAATCGACAGCCTAAAACAAAAATTAGACCGAATTTTACGGGTAGAAATTAGAACCCAAGGACAATTAGTACAACAACAGGAAAAGATCGAAGAAAATTTAGACAGCCTGAAGAAGGACACAGAAGCAAGGTTGAAAAAGGTACACGAAGAAAATGAGATCCGTATCGCCATGGTAGACAATAAGGTCACAAGGGGACTGCAGGAAGTAACCGAAAGGATGGAGCAAGGACAAGGGTACCCTGTCAGTGTGGCACAACCGAGCATGAGTATGGAGATGATCCCGAAATTTGAAGGCCGGTACGGAGAGCTACCGATGATCTTCTTAGCTAAGCTCGACGATACCATGAAAACGGTGACAACAGAATATCGAAAGCTGCAAGTTGTTAACATAGCTATGCGAGGAAACGCTGAAATCTGGCACAGTATTGTTAAGTGCAAATACTCAACTTATGGTGAATTTATAGCACTCTTTACCGAGCAATACTGGAGCAATTCGCACCAAGCCCAGGTGAGAACTGAGCTGACTTCAGGGAAATACGTGGACAAAGGAGGTTCAAGGAAAATTTATGTTATGCACAGATTTAATAAGGCGCAATATTTAACATCAAAACTGTCAGAGGAGGAAATAATTCAACATTTATCAAGACACCTCGAAGCCGAGATTACCAGGGCTGTGGCAGTACAAAATGTAAAAACGTTACGTGATTTCCTGGAAATTGTAAGGAACTACGACATGGCTGTGTTTAATGAAAGAGGCGAGACCCGAACGACAGAGCGTCAAAATTTTTGTAAGCGAAAATTGGGAGATACTTTCGACAATAACTTTAGGCGAAACAATAATAATTTTAATAATAATAATTTTAATCAACAAGAAAGAAGGAATTATGGGAACTATAACTACAATCGAGCATTTAACCAAAACAGAGGGTATAACAGTAATTGGGGAAATCAGAACCGGAATAACTACAATAGGGGGGGATAACAGGAAGAATTACGAAGAACTGATTGATGAAAGGAATAAAAAACGATGCCAAGAGATAGACCAAGCGCAGAATAGAGACCAACCCTACATCAACACGATATTGACTGGAAGAATTGGGAATGTGAATAATGTTGAGGATTTGGAGAGAATTGGTGCACGAAGAGCCTTCGGGGGTCAAAAAACCCAATTTATGTAAATCTTGTAAATAGTAATAGTTTTAAGTGCATTGCCAACTTTGTCATCACTTTTGATAGAACGGGGGAATATTTATTGAAGGAAAATGAAGAAAATGTTACAAACTCATGTTTACCGTTTGTTAAATTGCGAATTTTAGATAATACTATGCGCTAATTGATAGTGGAGCAATGGTTTCCTTAGTACAGGAGGAAGTTATAAATAATCATCTGAATATCTTACAAAAATATTATTAAAGTTAACAAGATCGATTTATTGTCCGCAACAAGAAAGAAAATCTCAACTACCAGTAAAGTATTGGCAATCAAAATTAGCATAAATGGAAAAGAATTTGATGTCCGATTTTATATAGTAGCTGCTTTAAATGTACAATTTGTGATAGGTGTCGATATTGTTCAGCAAGGTGGAATTAAAATAGATGGATGGAATGCGAAAATGCATCCAAGTTGGTGAAATAAAAAAGCCATGGTCTGTTGAGGATCAAGAGCAAACAAATTGTTGCCTAGCTTAAATAACAGCAGGAGACGATATGAATTGTTGCCCAGCCAAGAGAACCGGAGACGATATGATTTGTTGCCTTGCCAAGTGTGCAGGGGACGAAGTAATTATAAGCAATTATGCGATATTAGAAAGAATGCTGGATGATAAACAGATAAGGAATGATTATCTACAATATAAAGGCAGAATTATGGAAATCATGGAAAGAAATAAAGATATAGTAAATCAGGAAACCGGGCAAGCAACGAAATATTGCCATAGGCTTGTTGTCGATGAATCGATAGGCTTTAAATGGAAATTTTATCCCATACCATTTGCACAGCGCGAGAGAGTGAAACATGAGTTACAACAAATGCTAGATGATGATGTGATTGAACCTCCGAAAACAAACTTCGTTAATCCAATGGTGGTGGTAAAGAAAAGTGATGGTAGTCTTAAGTTGTGTCTAGATGCACGTAGGATTAATCAGATTACTAAACCCCAATATGAAAGTCCGCAGACAATTGATGCCTTGTTAAGTCAAATTTGACACAAGAAGGTGTTAACGAAATTAGATTTGAAAAACTTATTTTGGTTGATCTCATTACACGAGGACTCAAGAAAATATACAGGATTCTGCATAGAGACAGAATTTTTTCAATTTAAGGTGGTTCCGTTTGGTTTGACGACGTCATGTGCAGCTTTGGTGAGAGCTATGCAACAAATATTAAACAAATATGATAACTTTTGAGTGCATTGCATAGATGACATTTTAATTTTTTAAAGATGTGGAACAGCATTTGGAACATTTAAATTTAGTAAGAAGTACTTTAAACGAAAACGGATTAAAGTTGAATTTGGCCAAATGCCATTTTACGAAAGCAAATGTAGCATACTTAGGCTATAAAATTAGCAATAATGGGGTCACAATCAGTAAAGCAAGAATAGAAGAAATAAAAAATTTGCTTCGCCCCAAGAACTTGAAAACATTAAGAGGTTTACTTGGCCTATTAAATTATTATAAGAAGTTTTCGATATTCGAATTTTCGATTTTTTTTATTTTAAAAAATATTGGGGGTGCTGGGGGGGGAGGGGAGGGGGCCTGAAATTTTGGGGTTATATGTTCTGATACGCGAGATATCTTTAAAACCATCTTAAACAAATTTAAAAAAAGAGATTTGTCAAAAAAAATTTAAAAAAAATCCTAGAACCCGATTGCAGCGCCACCTACCGGGTCCAATTGTGAATCTAAACCATCCAGGGACCTACTCAAACACACACACAAAATTTCATCAAAAGCAGTCAAGCCGTTTAGGCGGAGTTCAGTCACATACACACGTACAGAAGAATTATATATACAGGGTGTAGAAATATTTTACGCACCATAGGGATTTCAATAGTAATTTTTTCATATGACAATATTTGCTTCCCTAATTATTTTAGAGCAAACTTGTAAATAGGTTTTTTGTAGAGCAAACAATTCTGCATCCATTTATGCTATCATTTTTCTCATTTTACGTCAGAAAACCTAATAATGAAATAAACTAGAATTATCATTTTTTCAAAAATCAGTGCAAATTGTGAAGTGGGGGTATGCTGGAAGCAGATCAGGTGTAATAAGTGCCATGGTTGCAGCTACATTTGATAGATGCAAACAAATAAACAGCAAACTAATTCGTTGATGCTTTGAAATGCTTCAGTAATTTCAAGGCACCACTGATTTGTCGCAAAATGGTAATTTTATTTCTTTAAATTTTCGGTTTTTCGAAATGTAAAATGACAAATTCTGGCATAAATGGATACAGAATTTTTTTCTCTACAAAAAACTTCCATACAGGTTTGCTCTAAAATAATTAGGGAAGCAAATATTTTCATATGAAGAAATTACCATTAAAATCCCTATGGTGCGTAAAGCATTTCTACACCCTGTATAAAGATTTTCATTTTAAAAAATATTGGGGGGCGGTGGGGGAAGGGGGTAAAATTTTGGGGGACTCGACAGACGTGGTCCTGCCCGGACGTTGGTTTGCCTGCTATTAGCAGGTTCAGCAAAGTTTTTTTTCCATTCTCGAATTTTAAATTTTTTTTCATTTTAAAAAATATTGGGGGTGGTGGGGGGTGAAATTTTGGGGTTATATGTTTTGATATGCGAGAAATCTAAAACAAATTTAAAAAAAAGATTCGTCAAAAAATTTAAAAAAAGTATCCTAGAACCCGATTGTAGCGCCACCTACCAAGTCCAATTGTGAAACTAAACCATCCAGGGGCCCACTCAAACACACTCAAAAAATTTCATCAAAATCGGTCAAGCCGTTTAGGAGGAGTTCAGTAACATACACACGTACAGAAGAATTATACCGGGTGTCCATTCTCAAAGTCGAACATAGGCAATTAACATTAGTGCATTCATTCGTTCTTCATTGAAATAATTCATTTTTCTGTAGATAATTTTAACAGACGTTGACGGAAAATATCTGATTTACGTCAACTAATTATCATTTGTTTTGACAAATGCTATCGAACTTGAAAAGCAAGGCATGGCATATTTAAAAATTCCCAAGTTTTAAATTAGTATTTTAAAATCAAAATCGCATCAGGAATCGGCAAAAACGTTCAATACAATGTTAATCGCCTATGTTCGACTTTGAGAACGGACACCCGGTATATGTAAAGATTTTCTTTTTAAAAAATATTGGGGGCCGGTGGGGGGGGTGAAATAACCCCATTTTTTTTAATTTTAGCTGTGTAATTATGGATTCCATGTTTCTAAAATGTGTAGCATGTCAAAAATCACTTGCTAAGGTTAGAGGCATTTTCATATTTGATGGCGAAAATAAAACACTGTTGAATGTTACAAAACCAACTTGTCAGTGTCAATAAGTGTCAATTTTCACATAAACCAATATGTGACATTATTTTCAAATAATTAACGAACGTCTTTGGAAAAATTGACACTGACAAATTGGTTTTGTAACATCCAACAGTGTTTTATTTTCGCCCTCAAATATGAAAATGCCTCTAGAACTCTTTAAATCTCGACAAAATTCTATTAAGACTTTGACCATACGACCACAGCCACTGTAGTACAGTAAAATTATACAAAAAAATGCCCATACGGGGAATCCAAAAAAACTAACGTCTGACTGTCACAAGTTGTTCATTACCCATTGCTCTAAATGCGGTAAAAAGTCTCCGCCGCCAGAGAGACGGGTTTGGTATGTTTTCTAGATTTTTTTGCAAATATCTCGGAAAGCCTACAGTTTAGAGCTTATTGTACCCTATAAACTTTTAAAGCATTAACTTTCCAAAAAAAATTTCCTATAAATTTTTTTGCTGCGCCCAATAGTTTCGGAGATATGGAGGGGGAAAATTGAGTTATCCCGTTATTCCGTCTTTACGCTGCTGAAGAGGGTCTTAAGAATGGGCAGACTCGCGTTATGGTCATGTTTGATCAACCACTCTTTGCCAAAGCCCGCGAAATAGTATCCACCCGGTAAATAAAATTTTGTGCGTAAGATGGTTTAAACTGGAATGTCTTTCAGTCAATATAAAAAGAGCATTCAACTGACGTCATTTTAATATCAGTGTATATTTGCCTAAAATACTGCACATTATTTATATTTTTTAAACAATGGTTGCTACCAATTCATCATTTAAACGTTTCATGTATGAAAATTACTTTACGTATTTTTAGCGTTGTACAGCCTATGTAAATAAGACGTAACCTTTACGATCGCTAAAGTACGTTTACGTATAGACGTTGAGGAAGTATATCTGCTATATTTTTAAATAGACGGTTTATTATGTAACTCATAAAAGATGAATGTTGAATAACGGATGCCAGCAAGTCATCATTTAAACGTTTTGTTGATGAAAATTCATTTTTCGTATTTTAAGCGTTGTTTGGTTATGTAAATAAGACGTTGCTTTCACGATTGCGAAATACATTTTGTGTATAGACGTTGTGGAAGTATATATACTATATTTTCAAATAAAAGGTTTATTATGTAAAACATAAATGTTAAACAACGAATGCTACAGTTGATCCTTTAAACGTTTTATGTATGGAAACTTTTTTACCTGTTTTAAGCGTTGTACGATGTATGTAAATAAGACGTTTTCTGTAAGACTGCGAAGTATATTTTGCGTATAGACGTTGTGGAAGTATATATACTATATTTTCAAATAAACGGTTTATTATGTAACTCATAAAAGATGAATGTTAAGTAACGGATGCTACCAATTCATCATTTAAACGTTTTGTGAATGAAAATTCATTCAAGTATTTTAAGCGTTGTATGGTTATGTAAATAAGACGTTGCTTTTACGATTGCGAAATACATTTTGTGTATAGACATTGTGGAAATATATATGCTATATTTTAAAATAAACGGTTTATTATGTAGGTCATAAAAGATACATGTTAAACAACGGATGCTACCAATTCATCATCTAAACGTTTTATGTATGTAATTTTTTACGTATTTTAAGCATTGTGTGGTATAGATAAATAAAACGTAGCCTTTACGATTGTGAAACTAAATTTACGTATAGGCGTTGTGGAAATATGTATACTGTATTTTCAAATAAACGGTTTATTATGTTAACCGAATATGATGCAACTTCATCAAGAGTGCACCGTTGAAAATTTTCTGTGTATTATGTAACTCATAAAAGGTAAACTACCAACTACCTATTTTGCTTATTATACCTAAAGTAACAGTCCAATTTTAACAGGCAATAACTTATGTTTTCACATTACCTACTTAGGTTTTAGTCTAATTTACATTATTACATACGAGTAGATAAAACTTCGGTATTATACCGGGTGTCTACAGAGAATGGTAACGCCCCTTATTTTGTTAACGCTTTAAAATATGAATTTGCAAATTATATATAAAAGTTCATGTGTCAGATTCTTATATTAAACCATGGCATTCTTTGTTTTTGCGACAGTGCTACTCACATTTTTTCTAAATGGAACATATTTTATTACAGATTCTGAACGAGGGTAGACATTTGAAGCAAACACTTTCTAAATTTTAAAAATCAGTTAATAATTGCGAACACATAGTCCTTCTTTTATATACAAATAGAGCACACAATCAGTTCTTAAGTACATTTATTAGTAGGGAGAGGAAAATATTGTTTTTGTTTTCTACTTCTTTTGCAAATAAAATATTTTTGTGTTGTTTCATATTTAAGAAAATACGCGTATGTGGGTGCTTCCACAATGGTAATAATTGTGGTTATTTAATAAGTAGATCTAATCGAAATTCGCATATCACACATCAGTGCGCGCGCGAGTACGTACAAAGCAGTAGATGAGTAAATTAGCTCAATAAAGCTTCAATAAATTGAAGGATTTCGATTTAAAAAAAATTCTACTGTAGATTAATAGGTTGAAGTATTTTATATTTTTCGAAGATAAAATTAATAAAGTTATAATAGTGATGAAAAACGTAAAAAGATAATTACCTAATATTATTAATACAGTAAACAGCTAAAATGGTTAAAAACAAATAAATAAATAGAAAAAATAAAAATTAAGCATGTACTGAAAAAATAATGACAATAATAATAATAAATCTTTAATTGCTCTGTTCCGAGGAAGCTGAGGACCTATCAGTGGAGGTAACAAACAATGCAAATAAAAATCGTAAAATTTTTTAAACATATTGTTTTGCCATATCTCATGGTCCCGGTAAACCTAAAAAACAGATTTTTCTTATTTATTGTTCAAATGATGGAAGGTTTATTGTATTTATTGTTTCAAATTCTATTCCTAATGGTGTCCATACAATGAAAATGCAATATTCTCTCTTGGCAATGTGCATTTGTCCTTGTATTTGGTAGAAGTAATTATGTTTTCTCTTTAGTTTCAACTGTCCATTTTCTTCAGTTTACAGTATTACAAACTAAGGTTCTAAGAATTGCAAATGCGTTAAGCCTGCCGCTATCCCGTTTGGGACTACCTGATAGGAACAATGAGGGGGGTATATTTGTGCATTTCGAATCAGTAAGTTTTGTAAAGATTGCCGTCACTTTTGCTCAGGGTTGCCATTAGTGGTGAAATTTCACCAATTGTGGTGAAAATAGCTTAAAATGTTGACCCAGTGGTGAACTGGTGATTTTACAGTACAATATAGGGAAAAGTGGTGAAAATTGATAATACCAGCATTTTTTAATTTTCGTATTCCGACACAGTAAGGTCAATGTTGCAAATATGCGATCGCAGCATTATTTGAAAATAGTTGCTGAAATATAATATGTCAGAATGTTTATACCTACTGGAAGCAATTTATTCAACGTTTGTTTATTCTTTGGGCATGGTTTGAATAATTAAATGGAATGGTGAGAGATTATTTACTGCCGATGTGCACCAATTCAGGGAATACCAAATTGTAGTTTATATAACACTAGCTGTCGTATTTGCATTTAGCATATCCTCATTATTAAAATTAAATAGACTACTTATTCACTGCTTACTGAACGCACTTCTAAAATTCATAACCAGTCGCTTCGCGTTTTTGTGATGTGATTGAATTTCTCCACTCTGTGTAGATACTCTTAAATTCTATGTAAAAATGCATGATTCAGGATCTAAATCAGATTCGGAATATGAACATAATAAAACACAAAAAGAGAAAAATGAAAAAGGAAAATTTATGCATAAATATCAGTGTGCGTGGGAACAACAAGATCAATTAATTTAAGTTGTGGTTACATCCAACTAAAAAGGGGGTTACACACTTTGTAAATTTTGTGCTCAGGATTAAGTGTGTGGA
Organism: Agriotes lineatus; assembly: GCA_940337035.1. Taxonomy (NCBI): domain Eukaryota; kingdom Metazoa; phylum Arthropoda; class Insecta; order Coleoptera; family Elateridae; genus Agriotes; species Agriotes lineatus. The sequence continues at coordinate 15,859 of CALNHX010006425.1, read as the reverse complement.
AAAGCAGAATTGTTAAAACACACGAAAAGCAAGAAACATGTGAAGCAGATGAAAAATTACCCACTTCAACAAACTTTGGTTTCAATGGTATCATAGTCTTCACCAGCACTTCTAGCTGCCAAGAAAAGTGGTGAAAAACTTTTGCAACGTCTGGCAACCCTGCAGTTTTGCTTCACCGTTCGAATTGTTAAGACGTGCAGTGCAAGTTATTTGTTTGTGACTGATTATAGTTATTTATTAATTAATTAAAATACGAATTAATCGAAGTCATGGCATTCATAAAGTGCAAGTGCATCGCGCATCCCCTTTGAACGTGCAACAGATATATCTGGTAAGTTTATCATTGAGTACCCTTGTTAGCTTTTTCTTTGAGTAGCCCTTTGTCGTATTACAATAGATTTACCTGTTGCCTGTTCAGGTTACTGAATAGTATGTGCTAATACTAAAAAACTTGAAGCAACGGACTCATGTATATTACAGTAGTTTTCAACAAACGAAATTGTAAAACACAAAAATACGATAATCAACAATAAAGTCTGTTCTTAAAACATGTGCAGTTGTTTCGATAGTTTCAGAGTAGAAATAGAAATATATCTCAGATTCTCTCTTATATAAGCTCTTGCAGAACATTCTCTATACCTTCGCAATATTAGAAATATTATGTAGGTACATATATAATTACGATATTCAATCTTTTTCAGGAGCACCCAACAACAAATAAATTGCAGCGGTTAACTGAACAACAGTATGCAGATTTGGAGAAAACGCTCAGCATGGACACAACAGAGGTGGACGAAGGACTTCAGATTTTAGATGTACTTATTTAATAAATAAATACCTTTGAAATAAATATTTTTCCATTTCTATTTATTCATCAAACAGACCTAGTATAAGCGTTACAAAAATATCTACGAAATTGTGACTGTTAATAGTTATTTACTATACAAGTGGGATAACAGCATCATTAATATACGTGTGTGTAAGTTACAAACGAGTGCGTAGCACGAGTTATGTAAGCACACAAGTAGGTACCTCCTCCATATCTCCGAAACTATTGGGCGCAGCAAAAAAATGTATAGAACAAATTTTGTTGGAAATTTAACGTACCTTTAAAGTGTATAGAGTATGTGAAGCTCTAAATTGAGGCGTTTCCTAGATATTTGCAAAAAACATACTGCTTTGACACCTCCCATCTCCAAAATCCGAAGTTCTAGTGGCCGAGACTTTTTACCGCATTTACAGCAAAGGGTAATGAACAACTTGTGACAGTCACCCCTTAGGTTTTTTGAATTCCCTGGTTTGGAGCTAATTTTACTGTACTATTGGTGTCTAAGGTACCTGGTACTCCAACCTTGTCCATAAAAAACAAACAATTACAAACTATAAACATTATCTATATTTAAATAATAATTATATTTTGAAGCAGGAATTATTCAAAAATCACATTAATATTTTGTCATGTCTGTTATTATCTATTACATTCTGTAAGCGGACAACACTAATGCAATGGTTTATTCTAGGATAATTCGCTGCCACGTTTGTGCAATTTTCACCAGTAATTCATCTGTATTCCTTAACCGAAAGTTGTCCCGGTACATTAATTGAGTAATTTTTTCCCAAACGTTTTTTTCGAGTATAAGATTTAAATCGGAACTTTTTGAAAACTATGGCAACAGATTTATTCCAGGTTCTTCTATGAATTCTCGGACAATTCGTACTCAGTGTACCGGACAATTATCCTGTTGAAATACAAAATTGTCTCGAAAAACTGGTAGAACAGAGGGCAGTAGACATTCTTCCAATATACTTCTTTACAGTACAGCAGTCAGCTTTACATCACTAATCACGCATACATATGGACCTCTAGAACTAAACTATGCCCAAACTTTTACAGAAATACAATCAGTTTTGTTCTCCCTTCTGGTTTATGTGAGGCAGATCTTGTTCCTCTGGGACGATCAACACGTAGCGTGGCATTGCGATTTCACTGAAAAGCTTTATCGTCTGATAGCACCACGTTATCTCAGCCATAAATTATGTTCGTGCTTTATGTGCTCCTGAGCGAACTGGGGCCTTTGTTGCTTGTTATCCTCAGTTTGAAGTATTTTGTTTACGGTGCAGTGGTTTCTTATCTCTGATTAACGAACTCTGTTCGCTGTGTGGAATTGATTTTATCGAAAAAAATCTGGTGTGATACACGCACACAACTTCCTTTTCCAGTGGTTTTATAATTAGTCAAAAATTTGTTTTTTAGTTTTTAAGCATTTGTCAAAATTTTTCAAAAATTACAAATTCTACAGAAACCGTACAAAATAAAGAGTTAGTTGAATTAACTTAAAAAACATTTTAGAGGTATTCAACTGGAAAGTCACTTATCTTACATCAATACACATTAAACATTTAATAAAAATGTACCGTTTGAAAAAAATCGTTAAGAGATTTTTTGCAAAAATTGAAAAAATCTGAGAAATCCCAAGAATAAGCACCATACTTCTGGTTATGCGATTTTCTTGAAAAGCTTGCTGTCGCATCTAGATAGTATACAAAATTTATATATGAAGTTTCAACGTCATACTTCTTTTCGTTTTTGAGATATTCTGTTCACACACACACACACACACACATACCGGTCCCGCAATGCTTGTGTGGACACCTGAAATAGACTCAATTGTGTGGACTTCTATTTGAGAATAGCCACTAAATTCTGCTATTTCTGGATAATTTAGTTTTGTAATCCATTTTTTGATACACTCCAAATTCTTGATACAATTGGCAAAAAGTGATTGTGTGGACTGCCCCCAGCTTTAGGTACACTTTTATTTAACACACAATTAAGTGGACCGTCCCCACTTTTAGGTTTAGTGGGATAGGTACACTTTCCTCCTGGGCATATTCAAGTGTTGGAGAACCTGTAAGGTTTTTGTATTCAGTTCAAATCAGAATGAATCAAATGAGTTTAATTTAGAATCCTCTAAGTTTTTTTTAATTAATAGTCCAGGGAAATTAGACAAAATAAAAGCAAAACTTCGGAAAAATTCCCGGAAAGCTGGATTTTGGTATGAGCCTTGCTATTGTAGTTCTAAACAAAATGTCAAAAGTCCTCATTGATCCGAGTGCCGCTAAAAATTTTAAGGGGGGGCAAAGGTCACCAAAAACGGTATTTCGTGAATATCTCGTTAACGGTCACTTTTATAGAAAAAATATTGATTGTCAAATTTGTAGCTTATGAAATTTCTAACAATAAAGATATCATGACTTGTATTCGTAAAAATAACCATTTTGGAGATAATTCGATTTACAGAGTTGTAACTAATAGATGCACTCCTCAATGGCATGTAAATCTCATTGGAGTTGCGACTTGAAATATTCCAGAATTTTCTTGTTTCAGAGCCCATAAAAATAGAAAGAAACACATATATAGTACACTGTAGTCTAGATAGAGTAGGAAGTGCTCCGAAAAGTTTCCCTCCGTTGTCATAAAACCTCAAGCGACATCTGCTTGCTATTCGTGTAGGAGCATAATAGTATATTATGATACGAGTTTTATAAGAAGCATTTTGTAGCACGCACGGATTTAGGGTACGACGAGCGAAACGAGGAGTGCCCTAAAGAAGTAAGTGCTACAAAATGCCTTATAAACGAGGTATCATACAGTATTTTATCTACTTTGCCACTTTTTTAAGCAACAAAATGAAAATTTTTAGTATTTTTATTATAGCATCGCTTTGAGTCTATTACGATACGCAAACGCGCCTCAGTACGAACGCAAAGTAGATAATAGTATATTATGTTATTAGGAGCAGAAATTATACTTTATTTGGCGTGGCTGGACTGTTTACCTGCCGAGCTTGTGAGGCAGATAATTATAGCCGAGCCACATAAAGATACTTTTGTTCCGAATAACATATAGTATTTTTTCGTCAAACGTTTGTAACAAATTATTTAAGAAATTTTAAGAAACTTGGAATTATTTTAAGGTAGAGGATTGGGTAGACTGATAAATGTAGGGTGCTTTGGAGAGCGTCACTATGACTACACTATAAACAACGTTGTGAACAAAATCCGAAAAAAAAAATACTTTATCTCGTCAGTCTTGCTTAAATGTAACACCCGATATAAATGACGTCGATACTTGCGACTCTACTGAAGATGTAGATCCATCACGTTTCCTGACTGAATCTATGGAAATAAAGAAGACAGCAGAAGAACAGGAAGAAGAAGAAGATGATGAAGAGGAAAGCATACCGATTGAAATAGAGTCTGAAGATGAATATTAATAACTCCTGTTTTGAATCCAAAATTGACTAATGAACAAGTTCATAATTTTTTTTAAAATAAACATTTTTCAAACAAAAATAAACGTGGAATATGCCTACTGGGAACACCACATGAAAAAAAACGCACCTTGTACACTACCTCGAAGGTGGTGTGGAAAAGAGTGCACGTTTCAACTCTGTAAATCGAATTATCTCCAAAACGGTTACTTTTACGAATAAAAGTCATGATATATTTATTGTTAGAAATTTCATAGGCTACAAATTTGATAATCAATATTTTTTCTCTTAAAATGACCGTTAACGAGATATTCACGAAATACCGTTTTTGGTGACCTTTGCCCCCCCTTAAAACTTTTAGCGGCACTCGGATCGATGAGGACTTTTGACATTTTGTTTAGAACCACAATATCAAGGCTCATACCAAAATCCAGCTTTCCGGGAATTTTTCCGAAGAGCAATGTCTAATTTCTCTGGACTATTAAACTTTACTTAACGAATGCACATAGAATGATTACAATAATTATAGTTTTTTCTTTTTTACAAGTTGTATTTGATTATAAACACAGTATTTTATATCTCTCCATGACCGTTCTTGAAGGAGGTTGTCATGTTGTTGTAGGCATTCTTCAATTTTAGCTTTTTTAGGTACTATGCCATGGCGAATATTGCTGCGGAAAAATTCCAAAACCGCTCCTTTTTCTTCTGTTTCCCACGGTCTCTTAATGCTCGGCTTTCTGACTGGGTCGGCGCTCTTTCTTTCTGAAAGAAAAAATATTACCAATATCTATTTATGATGTCGCACAAAAAATCATACCTGTTACCCTTTTCCTAGTTTCTCTCGCATTTACATTCTCACTGGTACTGTGAGAGTTGCCCTTTGTCAGCGGTAGATTTAAATTCTCCCTCGCATCTTGGGAACGATCATTTATCACTGATAGTTTTGAATTAGTACCCGTTGTATTATTATCTGCACCACACTCATTATCGCTGCTAACGTCTGAATCCTCAACATGTGGCAAATCTAAGTTTAAAATTTGAAGTTTAACTTTTATTTACCATATATAGTACATATTTCTAAAATACAAACTAAATAAATACGTATGTAAAACTTAACAATGTAGAATAATAGATTGAGATGTGCATTAATTCTTATTTCTTTTGAATTCTAATTCTAATTCCTAAATAGAGGAAGCGAAAACATTAATATGGTTGCGTTGCAAAATGAACTAAGATTAAAACATACGGTAGAGAAATTTATATGGAAAAAAGTGATTTGAAAGTATTTAGATAGTACCTATATTACTACCCACCTGTAACATTGATATCTTCCAATGATTTTCCACTGAAAGCATTTGCTTCTCCTTTATCGACAGCCAGAAGTATTCTACTAACTTTTGTTAGTTCAACCGCTGAATCGTGCAGTCTATAAAATTCACGGTGGACACGAATATCGTGTCCAAGATGTCTTGCTAGCCAGTCGTATTCAGTTTCCTTCAAATCAAACATTTGAACTACCGTTGCAATGTATTTTCGAAGTTTCGTACTTGTAATAAGTCGGGGTTTTTGTAAGTTTGCTTCGTTACAGAAGACTCTTAAACTGTCATGTCCTCGTAGGTAACCTTCTGACTGATTACTTCTTGCAAATACATAGATATTGTTTTTTGAAATACCACTTGGAATTCTAGTGTCGATTAATTTATCAATAGCATTTTTCATGTCAAGAGTTAGTAGTATAGGGACTTTTGCAGGAGCACGAGATTTCCCAACAACTTCCACAACAGTCAGGCGATTTGCTAAATTATTTTCCATCGGGGTTAATGTGGCTTTTAATTCAGATGTGCTTTGTTCTTTCCAATTTGGTCTAGATGCATATTGATTTAGGGTCATTCTAGAATCTTCGCCTGAACGTCGTTTGTTAAATAAAATTATTCGACATAAGGTTGCTGATGCTAATCTAGCCCATTGTTGAGGATTAAAATTGTATCCAATGTTTTTCGTAAATTCTTGCATAATCGTTTCCAGGTACTTATTCAATGTTATTAAATCGTCGGTTAATGGCAGCAGCTCGGGCGAATTCATTTTCTTTTGGCGAAGTGTTCTCAAAGCTGCAGATGATACTTTTAGAGTTCCATTCGATTGTCATAAGGTCTAAAAACGCCTCCATTTGTCTTTCTATGTGTAGATTACCTTTTCTTAGAGCGATTCCTCTTGCTACCAGTTGTTACGTGTCAAAAGCATTTGATATTAATACTAGTGTTGAATGAGGAATCTAGTGAGAGTGACGCGATAAAATTAATATCAGATTGGCTTTGTTCGTTGCTAGAGAAGAGATAAAAACAACGTTTGTTTGTTTGAGAGAAAATTTGTATATCAGCTTTTAAAAAAGACAAGAGTTTTCGTGGGGTGTAAATGACAATCTCGCCATTTAATATGGTTTGGTGATAGTAAAAAATTTGGTTACTGGCCAACCGTTCCTGTAAGGGAGATCATTAAGCGGATGTCATTTTTCCAATGAATATTATATTCAAGCTGTGAAGCGATTTGGGAAACACGAATTCAACGATTGCGAAGTTTATTGCCTGTAAACAGGCAACAACTATTAGGCGGAAAATCTTGGAAAGATAATCTACGGAGAATCAACCGCAGTCTTGGGGGTCGATGTGTAGCGAATGACAGCCGAGGTTGGGGCCTGTCAAGCTGACATGTGATAGGAGTAACGGGACGTATTAAACGTCTGCGAGTATATCGGCACAAAGATAAGTGTTTTAGCTAGAATCTGATGATATTTTTGCATATAAAAACTGTGTAACTATTAAACTTACGAGCGGTTTAAGTTAAGCTATTTGGGGTACCCTGCGTTAGGTTGTAATATTAAAGATGCTAATTGTCTGATCGATGGTAATAATGTTCTAATAGTAATAAAACTAGCTACAGGTATTGCTTTCTTCCATTTTGATAGGGAGTTCAATAATCGTATTGTTATTAGTTGATAGAAAGTGAAGTTACAAGTTTCTTGGCTTATATCAGTATATTTGAGTTTAACTTGTTGGCGCCAATTATCAACATCATAAACTAGAATCCGCGACGTCTTCACTGATGCTAGAGACGGGCCTCAAATATACTCTTATAGTGATCGATTGTTAACTAAGAGATATAGCGATGACCTAAAGGTAGGTAAAGGAAAATATAGATAAATATAGCTAACAAGTTTGGCACCCAACGGGGACCTTAACAAGATTTTTGATGAGCTAACGAGGGGCTATAGTTTGGAACATATACCTTTAGGTCGTACTATAATAGAAAGGAGCAATACTGACAATAGTTATACATAACTTTCTGTACTCGTTTATGTAAGTGGAAAAATATCGTCAGAACGTGACAAACCAAAGAATTACTTTGAGAATAATACATAAAACGGTATACTTGTGGTAAAAAGGGTTTTACTTTGAGGAATCGGAATGGATGTTGATAGGTTATTGGTAGACGAGATAGATTATGAATTGCGAATACGGGGAGTTGTTTGTAAGGGAAATATGCCGGAAAAGCGTAAATTGCTTAGAGCGCGTATTAGGTTAGAGAAGACGGGAAATGCTTCGTTCCCGGAAGTAGAATTGAATAACGTAGAAGAATTGGATATATGCAGTAGGAAGCTTGACATTCTTGTGGAAGAGATACTAGCTTCTGAGTCATTTGTTAGGGGTGGTAATGATTATAAACGTATTCAGACTCGCTTGGTACATATTTCAAATCGACTAGAACGGTTAGTTTTTGAGGGGTCTTCAGCAGATGATAAAGATGAGCTATATAATAGGTGTTTAGGGGCTATGGACGATCTCGAGTCCAGATTAACATCTGAAAATGAACCTGTAGTTCCTTCTAGTTCACAAACAGTTAACTTGATGGACCTTGACGATGAGCCATTACAAGCCAATCAATCACAAAACCATTTTAATCATTCAAATGTAATTGATAGTCAACATTTTCAAACGTTACCGACACCTATTGGTTTTAACAGCACTAAAGTCATTGATGCTACTCCACGTTATAACAATTACCTTCCGATGAATAAATGGAACCTTCGTTTTGATGGTCAATCGGGACTTTCTAGTTTTCTAGAACGTGTTGAAGAATTGCGAATGGCGCGTGGGGTTACTAAGGAACAACTTTTTACTTCGGCTGTTGAATTTTTCACCGATTATGCTTTGATTTGGTATCGATCGGTTAAAAATACTTTGTATAATTGGGACCAGTTAGTTAATGCGTTACGTTCAGCTTTTCTTCCATGTGATTATGAAGCTTGTTTATGGGATGAAATACGCAATCGTACTCAGGGGGGCGGATGAACCCGTGACCGTATTTGTGTCGATAATGGAAAACTTATTCCATCGGTTACCATCGATGCCTTCTGAAACAAAGCGCCTTAATCTAATACGTAGGAATTTATTACCCCATTTCCAAACCCAAATGGCTTTAGAGAACATAGTTTCCTTTTCACAATTACTTCGAGTGTGTAAAGCTGTTGAAGATGCACATGTGCGTGCACAACGGTTCCGTGGACCTCCCACTCAGGGAAATCGAATGTTAGAACCCGATCTAGCCTATCAAAAGTCGAAATGTAATGCTAGGATTCATACAGTGAATGTATCCTCAAATGAGGGTTACTTTCAAACTCGTAGTAATAACCCACCGAAGGTAATCAATTCAACCAAGCCTTCTGATTTGAGATGTTGGAAATGTGATAAACCGAATCATTTTGCGCGTAACTGTTCAGCAAATAGTAAACAATATTGCTATGGTTGTGGACGACCTGATTTTACTGTCCGTACATGCCCTTCATGTTCGGGAAATGGGGGTCGACGCCGCTAGACGACCGAATAGAGCGGTGTCAAATAAATTCTTCGGTCAATGTTGTAAATAATTCGGATTTTAGTTCTAAAGCTGTTTTAGATTATATTTTAAGTCACGCAGGTCCTGATGAGAGACCGTATCTTAAAGTTTCAATTTTTGGTAATGAGATTCTTGGATTGTTAGATTCGGGTGCTTCGCATACTGTTGTTGGTAGAAAGGGATGGGAGCTGTTGAAAGGTCATTGTAGGCTTACACCAAGTAAAGATAGGACATGTAATGTTGCTGACGGTGCAGAATGTCAAATATTAGGTATAGTTTACAGTACCACTTATGCTTCGCGATAGAGTTTGTACTTGTGAGTTATTAGTTGTGCCTTCCGTACCCCATACCTTGATTTTGGGATGCGATTTTTGCGTAGAATGGGTATTGTAACCGATCTTAGAATTAACGAATGGACCTTCTTGAAAGATCACTTGATCCCGGAAGTTAATGCAATACAGGCTGTAGAACATTTATCTGAAGTTCAGCGAGAACAATTAGATTGTTTTGTCAAAGAGTTTTTAGTAAAATGGGAAATAAGTTAGGATGCATTCATCTTGTTGAACATGAGATTAAAACCACATCGTCGCCTATTAAGCAGCGATATTATCCTATTTCTCCTGCTCTGCAGAAACAGGTAAATCTTGAGTTAAAGAAAATGTTGGATGAGGGAGTGGTAGAACCTTCGACTTCTGCTTGGTCATCTCCGATAGTAATGATTAAAAAGAAAGATGGTAGTTATCGGTTCTGTGTTAATTATCGCCAACTTAATAAAGTCAGTCAACCTGATGCTTATCCTATTCCATATGTATCAAGTACTTTGGATAAACTTCGTGACGCACATTATCTTACGACTCTTGATATTAAATCCGCATATTGGCAGATACCTGTGGCTGTTTCTTCACGCCCTTTAACAGCGTTTACTGTACCTAATAGGGGGTTATTTCAATTTCGCCGCCTACCGTTGGGTTTGCATACGGCGCCGGCAACGTGGCAACGCCTAATTGATAGGGTTATTGGTGCTGATTTGGAACCATATGTCTTTACGTATCTTGACGATATTGTAATCTGTACGCCAACTTTCGAAAAACATCTTTCTACTCTTCGTGAGGTTGTGTCTCGGTTATTAGTTGCTGGTCTTACTTTAAGCCAAAATAAATGTCATTTTTGTAAGCCAGAACTTAAGTATCTCGGTTATGTAGTGAATTCACGCGGTTTATTAGTAGAACCCAGAAAAAGTAGATGCAATTAATCGTATTTCTACTCTGTGTCAGTGAAGGAAGTACGTCGTGTAATTGGTATGGCGTCATGGTACCGTCGCTTTGTTCCGAATTTTTCTTCACTTATCGGACCTCTTACATCCTGCTCCGCAAGAATGCGAAATTTTTCTGGGATAGTAATTGTGAACGAGCCTTCAGTGATATTAAAGAACATTTGATATCTGCTCCGATATTAGCTTGCCATGATTTTTCTGTACCCTTTGTTATTCAAACGGGATGCTTCTGGTTATGGTATTGGTGCCGTACTTACTCAACATCAAGCTGATGGAGAGAAAATTATATGTTACATTAGTCGGTCGCTTACTAGAAACGAACGAAATTTTAGCACAACAGAGCGTGAATGCCTCGCTGTCCTTTTGCTATTGAAAAACTTAGACCATATATTGAGGGAACTAAGTTCACGGTAGTAACTGATCATTATAGCTTAAAATGGCTTAATAGTATTAAAGACCCTGTTGGTCGTATCGCTCGATGGGCAGTTCGCCTTCAACAATATGATTTTGACATTATTCATCGAAAAAGTAAAGAACATGTTGTGCCTGGACATTTTGTCTCGTGCTGTTCCTGTTATTGATGCTATTAACGTTCAGTTTGGTCCTGCTGGTAAACCATGGTATCATCGTATGTGTCGATTTGTTATTAACAATCCTCGAAAATTTCCCCATTGGAGAGTTAGTGACGGTCAATTGTATAAATATGTTCGAACCGATTATCCAGACTTGGCAGATGATGAAGATCATTGGAAACTGGTTGTTCCAAAGACTCAACGCCAAGAAGTTATCAAACAAAATCACGATATCCGACCGCTGGTCATACGGGTGTTAATAAAACTTTCATCGTATTGCACAAAGATACTACTGGCCTAAACTACGTTATGATGTGGCTGCTTATGTTCGCCGTTGCGAAACGTGTCAACGAATTAAACCAGAACAGAGAGCCCCTGCAGGGTATATGGGTGGACATTCATTAATTTCGAAGCCTTGGGAACTAATCTGTTGTGATATTGTAGGTCCTTTGCCTCGTTCAGTACGAGGGTACGCGTATATATTCGTAGTGGCTGATTGTTTTAGTAAGTTTCCCATTAGTGTTTCTGCTCCGTACAGCATCAGCTAAGGTTATCTCACGTATTGTTGAGGAAGACGTATTTTTGATGTTTGGGGTTCCCAAGCGAATCATATGTGATAATGGCGTTCAGTTTTGCAGTCATGAGTTTCAAACTTTAAATCAGAAGTATGGCTGTAAGATTTCGTTCACTGCCAATTATTATCCTCAAGCTAATCCTACGGAACGTATAAACAGAGTGCTGAAAACTATGTTGACAGCTTACGTATCAGACCGTCATCGAGACTGGGATAAATATTTGTCTCACGTAGTTTGTGCTATACGTACCTCAGTTCATGAAGTTACGGGAAAAACTCCATATTTCATTAATTTTGGCAGAGAAATCATATTAAATCACGAACCGGTAGTTGGTGATGGAAATCCGGAAATTCAATTTAATCGGGATAGAGATTTAGATAATCGTTCTACAGTACTCAAGCAACTGTATGCTGATGTTAAACGTCGTTTGGATAAGGCTTATCAAAAGTCAAAAACTCGCTATGACTTTCGTCGACGACCTTTCGAGTTCGTTCCGGATCAAGCAGTGTTGCGTAGACACTATGTGTTATCGGATGCTGCTCGTCAGTTTACTTCCAAGCTTGCTGCAAAATTTATAGGACCGTTTATTATTAATCGAAAGTTTTCACGATGGGTTTATGAACTCAAAGATCCTGACGGAAAAATATTAAAGGGGACTTGGCATGCCAAGGATTTGAAACCTTATGATAACTCTGAGATGAATTAATGATGTGTGATGTGCATAGGGTGGTTGGAAGGGCACAGTAGGGTAGGTCACTCTTTGGGGAACTTTAATATCTTGTTCTTTCCCCATTTTAAGGTATAGGGTGGTTGGAAGGGCACAGTCGGGAAGGACACTATTTGGGAAACTTTAATATCTTGTTCTTTTCCCTCTTTTGGGTATAACGTATAGGGAGTTCCCTGTTGGGAAATGTTAATGGATGGTTTTCTTCTTGATTGTATTGGAAGAGCGTTACGTTATCCTGCTTTTTCTAAGGGGACATAAGGGTAACGAGATTAATCGTTAAAGAAGTACAACTTCTTCGTTTCTTTTAGGTATCCCTTGGGGTTTGGGGATATAGGGTGTTTCCCTACAAAACAAAATTTTTTAAGATGACCAGTCCTTCATTCTTCGCCTTCTTTTCTTCTTAAAGCTTTGTCTATATTTCTCTCTTGTAATGTAGTGAATGTCAATTTTGTTTTGAATGAACTGTTTACTTGGATGAATGACAATTTGTTTTCTTTTATTTCTCTTTGATCTGGGGCGGATGAAATCTCTGGTGATGAGTGATTGTTGGATGTGGATGAAGATTGGTGGGGATTTTCTTCAGGCCGTTCGGGGCGCTGAAGGATCCCTCCGTCGGAGCGTATGAAAGTTGTGTGGATGTTGGCTTCTGCCTCTCACTTTTCTGGTTTCTTTAACCCTCTGTAACTGGGGTTACTTCCTCCCCAGGCGTGTCAAAAGGAAAACCCTGGTTATTCTTCGTTTTGGCTTAACTATTTTCGGTCTGACAGTACCTGAAACTGTGTGGAGGTGTGCTTCCGCCTCGGGGGTTTATTGGAAGTTGTCAGGGGGGGTACGCTGTGGGGATTTGGAGTGATTTTGGGGGTTCATGGGGGTGGAGCTTCTTCACGACAGGTTGTTACAGGGTTGTTCACCGGCGCAGCATCTACATCCAGCAGCGACGAACAATCTTGATCCTTGTCGTGGGGTTGATCTGGTCCTGGGTTCCTCCTGGGGTCATCACCGTCTCTACAGTGTAGTTGCTTGTTTGTGGTGTGGGTATTGGGTTTTTTTTTAGATTAATTGTTAGAGACGTCTTATGACAGACGGTTTACTGACTATCTAGCGTATATGTATGTATCCTTTTAGGATAAAGTTTTTATTTAGTTAAAAATTTCGTTGAAATTTTTCCTTTCTTGTAAGGGGGGAGTTTGTTACGTGTCAAAAGCATTTGATATTAATACTAGCGTTGAATGAGGAATCTAGTGAGAGTGACGCGATAAAATTAATATCAGATTGGCTTTGTTCGTTGCTAGGGAAGATATAAAAACAACGGTTGTTTGTTTGAGAGAAAATTTGTATATCAGCTTTTAAAAAAGGCAAGAGTTTTCGTGGGATGTAAATGACAATCTCGCCATTTAATATGGTTTGGTGATAGTAAAGAATTGGGTTACTGGCCAACCGTTCCTGTAAGGGAGATCATTAAGCGGATGTCATCTTTCCAATGAATATTATATTCAAGCTGTGAAGCGATTTGGGAAACACGAATTCAACGATTGCGAAGTGTATTGCCTGTGAACAGGGTATGTAGTTTAATGTGGCATTTGCCTTTTGTTACCTGGAAATTCGATTTATAGCAACAACTATTAGGCGGAAAATCTTGGAAAGATAATCTACGGAGAATCAACCGCAGTCTTGGGGGTCGATGTGTAGCGAATGACAGCTGAGGTTGGGGCCTGTCAAGCTGACATGTGATAGGAGTAACGGGACGTATTAAATGTCTGCGAGTATATCGGCACAAAGATAAGTGTTTTAGCTAGAATCTGATGATATTTTTGCATATAAAAACTGTGTAACCATTAAACTTACGAGCGGTTTAAGTTAAGCTATTTGGGGTACCCTCCGTTAGGTTGTAATATTAAAGATGCTAATTGTCTGATCGATGGTAATAATGTTCTAGTAGTAATAAAACTAGCTACAAGTATTGCTTTCTTTCATTTTGATAGGGAGTTTAATAATCGTATTGTTATTAGTTGATAGAAAGTGAAGTTACAAGTTTCTTGGCTTATATCAGTATATTTGAGTTTAACTTGTTGGCGCCAATTATCAACATCATAAACTAGAATCCGCGACGTCTTCACTGATGCTAGAGACGGGCCTCAAATATACTCTTATAGGGATCGATTGTTAACTAAGAGATATAGCGATGACCTAAAGGTAGGTAAAGGAAAATATAAATAAATATAGCTAACAAGTTCTCCGTCAGTTAGCTTATTTTCATTTCGAAACTTCCGTGGTTCACTCATTTTTATAAACGCGTACTCGACAATCACTGTAAACGTTACTAAACACACTAAAATTATACTAAGATAAATACGTGCACAAAGCCGCTATTAAATAAATTGGGAATCCCCAAGAGCGTTGACGTCAAGAAACGGGAAATCCCCGTCGTTTGAACAATTTGGGGTTTATTTGTACCCCGGTTGGTTTTTAACGTAGGCAAAATTTGTACCTGTCGTTACATACCGAGCGAGGTGCAGCTGGACCCCAAGCAACAAAACTCTCTATAATTAGTTACAATAAAAAGCAATTTATTCAACATTTTGTATACCAATTTAGTTATATATTTAAGAAACATAGCTCGAAGGAAGTTAAGTAAAAAAAATATTTTAGAAAATATACCCAAAAATTTATGTCTGGGGTACAGCTGTACCCCGCTCGGGTTTATGAAGGTTAATAGAACTGAATTACGTCAAGCTGTTTGATGCCAAGTGGGACTTCCAGAGGAGGATCACGGGTAGAAGAAGCACATTCCAGGAGGGCGGCAGATGTGGTAGCAAATAAATGTCTGCAGGTTTGCTCTGTTGGCTGAGGGCTGTAGAAAAAGTGGAATTTGCTGACCTTGGACGGTTAGGACGTCTTGTCTGTCTGTGAACCGTGCATTGCCGGAAGGTGCTTGAGAGGGTCGAGTAGCAGGTTAAACGGAGGTTGACATCTGGAAACGTTGTGCGGAACAAATGAAAGGTGGGTGATTTCTTATTCAAATCATAACTAGAAACAAAATAAAGACAATTAAAAGGTGAACTAATTAAGAAACAATTACTTACTGTGTTTTTAATATTGTTGTGTACAGTTGTAAAGATTGGGTATTTGTTACTTGAATTTCAGATTTGTTTTGACAACTGGTTGACATAAGTATTGCAACTTGTGCAAATGAGATTAAAAATATTAGAACATCAATTTTTCAGAAATCAAGTAACTAGATAAAAGAATCCACCCCTGATTTTCAGGAGCTATTTCTAATAATAATAATTATTGACATTCCAATACATAATAGGGAAAATTTGTAATTTAAAAAACAGATTAATATTAATATACTTGAAGGTTCAGTTCACTATATATATAAATGAATGTTGATTAAGTTTGTCCCGTATGCGTTCCTATACCATTCATCCGATTGCCATGAAACTTTCGTGAGTTGTTGTGCGCACGCCTGCGAAGGTTTCTGAATTAGTAAACCATTGTTTTCGGTGTATGAGAATTGACAGAATAGAATTGAATCAAATACAAAC